>CM075855.1:16813621-17045623 GCA_037975125.1 Latrodectus hesperus
GAAAATAAATTTAAATTTTGTGACATTTTCATGAATGCATTGTTTATGGACGAAATTTTGCACTCATAAAATGATTTAAATAATAAACACATTTTAAAGATATTATTCTAAGACAATTGACTGTCTACCCCATAAGTTTAATATAAGATATTATAGAAGTGTGTAAAATTTATTGCAGTACATAAATTTTAATTTATGTGTGGAATTCAAGTTATTAATTTTTGGGAAGTTTTCGCTCTTTTTACTTTATGGGAATTTGGTACGTTAGGAGTATTTAGCTCTAATAGAAAAAAGTCACTGTGATTAGATAGAACAATGCTTTAGATACATTTTTCACACTTTAAAATATTTGATTGTCTCATAAGTCTGTTATTAATTTCACTATAATTTGCTATCATTAATAAATGTTATTTAGATTTTGAGGAGTCTGCAATTTTTCGAAGTCGAAAAATAATTGTTAATTACATAATTTTCAATTGACTAACAGACAATAATTTCATTAACTTTTTTGAATATCATATGGTAGTTCATATAATGCTCATTAATATTAGTTAAAATATTTAATAAAATTAAATCAGTCCATTAGTTTTGAAACATGCATTTTCATTGATTTTGTGTAATTCTTTAAGCAACATTTTAAATTGCATTGCTCCTTCTAATCATTAAAAAGGAAATTTTGCTTAAGAAATTTTTATATTTCTTAAAAAGCAATTAATTTAATGAATTGTAGAAAAATTAGAAATTGATTTGTTTTTAATTAATTTGCCAACATGTATTCCAAAACAAATATATTAGTTTTTCGCGTTGTATTAATACATTAATTTTTTGGCTGTCTATTTTTATTGATTAAAACCTCTAAAAGCCACTTATCGTCTCTTTAAATCGTTTAGAATACTATTTTTATTTAGTCATATATTACAGTCCAGAGAATTACGATTTTACTCCCCCTCGTGGGCGAAAAATTCAACCTAACTTTCTGCCAACCGAAACATATGCAGACACTGGGAATTTCTTTTATCTTGATTGAATAGCCCTAGCATATTCAACAGCGGTATGATACTATATACGCCCTCTCAAGTTGATAGTTTTCCCTTTGACACGGTATCGAATCCCATACCCGGTCGTAGGGAAGACCTTGGATCAGGTATTCCTCGACCAAGTATAACCTAATATAGCCCCTAGAATACCATGTGAAATAATAAAGTGAATACTATTTGCTTAACGCTTAATTAAAAGTCTGCTAGGATTTATTAAGTGGTATTCAAAAGATATTTATGCATTGGATTATAATTAACTCATCGCCGATTCGAGCCATTGTCGTCGAGATTTAATTGCTGCACACTTCGTTATTCTTTCCCCTGAATGATAATTCCATTGTCTTAATAAGCCATTGTATTCTTATCAAAGATAACACTAATTTATCAATTCTCGTTGAACTTCAAGTTCCTATTCATATACTTATTTGATAAACAGAATTAAATATGCAATAATCGTTCATTATATTTGTTTGACTATTTTAAGTGTTACCACTGATAAGATTTTCTGAATGTTGAAATGTGACTTTTCTTACTTTTTACTTGGTACACTAGATTTTGAAAAGAGACTATTATGATGATATTACTATTATTTTGAAGTTTACAATGTTAATATTTTAAGAAATTATAATTTGACGTATATAATTTTAAGAGTTGATTTTAATAATTTTTGAATGAAAGAATTTAAATATTTTTCAAAATTCTTGTAGCATTCTTAGTGAGGTAGTTTTAATCTACGATTCTTCCGAAAATCATCTCGCTTATATTTTCCACTCAAAATTACATAAGAATCGTGATTGAATATAATGTGAAATTTTCAATAAAATTCAGTTTTAATTAAATATTGCTAAGTTATTATTTAAAAATATTCAACTAAAGTGCATGTTTTTCTTGTTTCTCAAGGTATTATTAATCAACATTCTGTTTACGCACACATTCACAAGTTTGTAAAAAGCATTTATGCAATTTTGACAAAAAGAAATACTTGAATATTCTTTATGATAAGTTTTTGTAATTTTAAAAATAAATTATTGTCAATGATTTATTTTTATGATTTTATGAAATGTAAATTGTTCCCTTTTTTTACAAAAAGAAACGTTAAAAATGATCATCATATATTGCCCATAAAATGTGTAAAAAAATATCGATATTAATTTCAGAAAATTTCATAAAAAATGGTTGCAAGTGAGTCATTTTAAAAATTTTACAGTTTAAAAAATTTAATACTTATTATTCTTTTGTTTTTAGAAACGTTCATTATGTTCTAAGTATCCATTTTTGTACATTATTTTCCAAATACATGACTAACTTAAATTTCAAAAATTAGATTATGCTTTGAGTATGAAATCATTATCAATTTAAAAAGTCCTTTTTAAAAAAAAATTTTTTTTGCTCTTTTAATACAAATTAACACAAAGAAATATCTTAAGATTTTATAGGATGTTCAAATAAATATGTTGCTGATGACAATGCCCAGTTACTAGGAATTTCATGTTCCAAATACAAAGGGGGGAGGGTGCACCTTTACATAGTGGAGCACTCAGAGGGTGCGCCATATTACAATATTCAACAACACAGCGCAGCATAACGGCAAAATAATACATTAAATTCGGTCACATAATATTTTAATAGTTCACTTCATGGCAATTTAAGTTAATCTTTTTGCCAAGGTGGCAGTCAAATGACCCTTTCCTTCCGTTTAGCAGTTCTTGGGCTTAATTCCCTCCTTGGATGTGGATGTTTGTAGTGATTCGGAATCCCTTTTAAGCGTCCAATGAGCTCTCGTAAGTAAACAAATGATCGCCAAGCGACAAAGAAACCACTGCTTTCCGTACTTGTTGCCACTCGAAGGAAGTTAAGTTCTTGTTGCCATTAGCATTTTGCTAAACTAATTCCTTCACAACGGCTCTTTTTGTTTCAGCTATCATTCTACCGTCAATTTTTCCATATGAATGGAAATTCAGTCTCAGAAGCTTAAGTTAAAAATAATTTAAAACCACTGCAATCTGTGGGAGAACCGAACCAACGCACTGTTGACGTGACAATGACATTTAGTTACCAGAACAACTTTTACCGTTCTAAAAGATAGAGACATTTTTATTATTGAACTGGAAGCAGAATGAACGCATAGATTTCAGACCAACAGTTCATAGGTTCAAATACCCACTTTTATGGTATAGGTGTTTATAATGTGATTGGATAAAATCCTTTCCAAGTTATTAGTCCAGATTATTGCAGCTCTCATATGTAAACAATAACCATGGAATGGCAACCCATGCCAAAACATTTCAAATACACCTCAATAGAAGTCATAATCTTATCGTTTAGGTTTTTAGCATATGCTAAAAACCAACAGTTACTTTTGGCCAAGAGGAATAATTCAATGCAATCTACAGTTTAAAAGAATTTCATACTACTTAGAACATCTATGTTCGAGTTAGAATCGATCTCGTAAGTTGTTGAATTGTACGTCTGAACGCATACCATTCAGTTTCTAACTAGGCCTGTGTAGCTTTACCGGAACAATGAACTGAATTCTCTATGCGATTTAATATATAATCCAATTAATACTGACCATGCTGAAACAGTCAGCTACTCTGCAAGTTGCTTATGTTATCATATTTCTGAATTTCATTTTATATTTAATTGAACATAGCTATTTATAAAACAGCTCCATGGCATATAAAAGTGTAAATTTTCACTCCCTAATTCACTTGTGATGGGGAATGTCAGTTTATGTATCGATGTTAAGAGTTCCAGTTGCTTACGCCCACTTCACGCTGAGATCAGCAAAGCGAAGCATCACTTGCCGCGGGCAGTGGTTGGGAGGGTGACCACACTCTCCCTCACTGGGTTGGTTGATGGAGCTCCGTGGGTTGGGTACGTGTCCACGTTCATCTATGACATCCAAAGTCCTTCAACTGGTGTGGCGTGGATGTGGAGTGGAGCATGACAGCTCAGGATTGACCTAGTCACCTGACCGCGATTGAAAATTATTCAAAATAATTCTCTTGGTAATGGGCAAGTATTTCAAACCCGTTTACCTAAGACTACAGTCAAGGGCTCACCTGTACCGCTATGTATGTATTCCTAGAGATGTGTGCAACTAAAGAAATATTATTACTTATATTATTAAAAAAATGATTACTATAAAAATTAATTCACTAATTAAAGAAATATTACTAAAAATAAATTCCCATTAGACTAGAAAGTAGCACTTGAGCATGCACTCTTAGGATAACAACCAAGAGGATATAACCTTAGGAATTAATAAGAAGCACTTGTGTGTTATTCTATAAGAGTTTGAGAAACTGGGCACTTTGGCCACTAAGCAAATAAACATTAGAAAACTTTGTAACAGTAACGCAATCTAATGCAGATGGCCCAACAGTGTTTATGTCTTATAAAAAAGTATTATTTGCAACATTTTGGCACATAATTAACTGTCAAATATAATAGGAAAGTAGTGTTTATATGATTTGCTTGGGTTTATCTCTTTATTGTCAAATTTTACACGCAAAGAGCAAATGGTTTGAAGTGGATTTTGTGTGAGCTGCAATAAATATCAACACCCGTTTAAATAATCGAATTCATTTCTGGAGATTTTTATTTATATAATATTGTTTACTTTTTAAATACTGATAAATGCCATGTATTGTAGGTTGTCGTCTATCAATTAGTAATCCTATAAAATTCCTATCTTTCCAAAAAAACTGTGCAAAAAATCAAAATTATAAACTTTAAGATTTTCTGACAGCATAGACTCAGTGAATTTCAGAAAAACCCACCATTTATCTCCAAATTTTTAAAATAATAATTAGTATTCAAATGATCATAACCCAGTGCGATACGAAAGATGTATATCGCACATTTTGTCTTCACATGATTTAGCGTGATGATTCTCCACTGGATTATCAAGTTTCACCGCTGACTTCTTGCTCAACTGGTTTTAGTCCAGACAATCACGTACGTAGCCAAGGATTAAATATTATTTCAATCACATAATACAAGAGCAAAATGTAATCAAAGAGCTTATAACATTTCTGTTATTGACAATCGCATCCAAATGGGATTTTTCTATGTACATCATTTTAAAGAAACTCTCTCGCAAGAGAGGATGTTCTAAATATCTTGTAAGATGTATTACAACATTAAAAAATATTTTTCTTATATATTGTATACAAAGAACCTCTTCGATATTTTTTAATGTTCAAATTTATCCTTTGGTAACAACTGTATTTATAATAAATCATATTTATAATATGGTTTCCTTTGAGTTGGATTCGTTTTGGTACAATCAATATCTGAAACCTATAGTAAGATGTTTTATCATCCAAAGCATTTTGCTATCAAGAAAAACTTTAATTAGAAAATGAGACGTGAGAGGGAAAAATTCCCAAGTATTCATTCTGACAATTGTCCGTATGAAAAAAAAAAAAAATGGGTATTTTGTTGTTTAATAGAGGCTGATAATGATTCTGGAACTTTCCAAAGAATCTTGAATAATATTTTAAAATAAATTTTTCACCAAGTTGGAATTTGAGTGATTTTTTTAGCCCCATCTTGTTTCTTTCTGACTATCTGATATTGTTCTCTTCTCATTTTATATCTTCTAAAAAACAATCCTCATTTGAACATTTTTGTATAGTTCAAGAATTCTGTTCGGTTTCAAATCAGCTCCAGTTGTTGTATAGAGCCCGATTATTAAGAAGGCACCTTACATAGTGGGGTACCCAGTGGATGTGCCATCGTTGCCCCGAAAGCGGGCCATGGAAATTTAGGAAGAGGGACCTAGCAGAAGACTCACAACCTTGGTGTGCCACCCTCAGAGATATCTTAGTATTTTGATAAATATACTTTCCGTCAAAAGTATGTTTAAATGAAAAACTGTAATTAGTAATCCATAAGGAATATTTTCATTTGACCAATTTAGAATATAACTCCCACCTTAGAAACAGATCTTCCAAGCATAACTCTTTTGTTTCCTACGTGTACAATTTTAGAGACATTTTTTTAAAATTAAGCTTTCTCTAATCATTAGCCTTTAAATTGGCAAACTCTGAAACAGCAAACAATAGAATATATAAAGTCAGACACAATTCAATAAATAAATCAGGAATGTTGTCCATTTGTTCATTATAGAATCATTTTTAGTGAATATTATACTGGATGTGATAATATTGTTATTTTGGATGCACACAACTGAAACTTTCTAATTTATCTCTTAGATGAAATGTACTTTCTGAAATGTATCAACTATAATTGTTATTGCTTATCTGAATTGTTTGCTGGTGAATTCAGAACCAATAGTTTGACCCTCAGACTTAGCCAACCATCTCACAGGTACCAGTTAACATGGAGGACATTGCGACCACGGTATATCTAACGTGGCCATTAGCAAACGCGACGGAATTAAGTCGGGATTCGAACTCACTACCTTCCGAAAACGAGAACGAACGCCCTAACCAACCAAGCTACCATGGCCCCCACAAATCAGCTTCAGTCTTGAAAGAAACTGAAACTACTAAGTTTTCTGGCCAAACAAGATTTATTAGGTAGACCAGATTCAATAAAAATAGAGCATCTATCCTAGAGCTAAGATGCAATGAAAATGATGGCATCAACTTCGATGACAGCTTAAGAATTCGTGAAAAGACATGTTAGAAGGCGGGAACTTAGTTTTTGCTGTCGCGTTTTGTCTCTTGGTGGTTGATCTTTACAGAAATTTTTGCACTTCCAGACGTTCTTTAATAAATGAATCAACAAGTAAGTAAAATATAAAATAAAAAATTCTTGAATATTTCAGTCTTTAAGGAAACAAAAAAGAATTATTAGGCATGACAGATTAAAAAGGAAAGTAAGAATTATTTATCCTAGAGCTAAAAGATTAAATAAAAATTATGGGATCAGTTTCAAATGCAATTCAGGAATGCGTCAGAAAACTTGACTGAAAGTGGGAATTGCGCTGGTTTTTTCTGTCTTTCTCAGTATCTAATCTACCCTTAACATTGTTTGAGAACGGTTCAAGTATTAACACTTGAAACTTCTTCGTGTGTCCTGATTCCGATAGAAGATAATGCCAGAGTGCTAAATACCTGAGCATCTCATTCGCTTTTACAACGCGTTACGACATTGACATCCAATGTCTCGACACATCTTTAGCTTCTGAAACACGTTTCTTCAAAAGTATTCTTTTTTTTATAGCTTTGGGAACGCTGCAGTGGCATAAGTGGATCTCAGTTTGGTAACATATTTCATTTCTTATCTCCAAAGTAGAACGACAGTTTTTCTATTCAAGTATACAGTGTTCGATACGATTTTTTTTCGTTATTTTGATATCACATACACATTGATAAGCTTTACTTTATTGTCATGATTTGTTATGATCTGATCGAATTCTATGCTATGTTTACAACAAAGCCATAGCACAATTGATATTCTTTAAGTAAGAAAACGTAGATTAAAATCGTAATTTTTGCATTTATTCAGACACTTAAGTCATGTTGATGAAACTGTAAAGAATTATCCTTATCTATTTATCAAGAAATATGATTCATATTTCCTTTATCTCTTTCAGAATGAAGGACATTCGAAGAAATAACTGCGTCGGTAAATAAGATAAGAGAGTCAAAAAATTTTAATTTTAGTCTTAAGAAGCTGTGTTCTCTGTATACCAAAAATTTCCCTTAATAAGCGAATACAAATACTTTTTTTTTTTTTTTGCTTTCTGCTATTCTGTTTTTTTGACATTATGGATCGAAATATCACATTTTAAGCTATATGTTATAAAAGAAACTCTGAAAAATTTTTTTATTCAATAAATAATTAAATATATTTGGGATGACGGAATACAAATCTTGTAATTTCTCAATTCCTTCCTATGCCAAGTAGGCCGCTTAGCTAACAGGACTTCAGTTCGATTCTTATTTCAGGCAAATGAGAATTGAACTAAAAGCCAGAGAATTATATTGATTCGAATGTACTTTTTGCTGTAGATCAATCTAAAACTAGCCTTCGTGGGCGAAAGGTGCCCGTAGAAGACACAATCAAAACTAAGTCATTAATTCTATATTTAATACCTCATTTGATGTATGACTCTGTGAACACTTTGAACATGATGAACCATTGATAAGAATAAACAATTAAAAGTAATTTCCGAATCAACACACACACAAACAACAACACGTAAAATTTAAAGATCCAAGTCAGAAGTGGTATTAGAACTCGTTTCAATCGAACTACAATTCAGACCATTCAGCAACAACTAAGCCATCAGATTCAAAAATCTAAAAAAAATGACAATTATATTAAAAATAAATATACTATATATCTCAAAATGTGTTTTTTTGGGTCTACTCATTTAAAAAGATAGGGAAATATTCATATTAATTTTTAACTGTAGTTTAAATATGTACTTGAAATTATTTGATTCATTTAAAGAGAAGTATACATACGTGTTCGATGAATAACCCTTTTTTTAATAAAATGTAATTTCCCCTCATGTATTCTACTTTGATCAAATAATTTTGTTGTCATTTTTATGCTAGTATTTAATTATTTACAGACATAACATATTAAAATTTATGAAAATTTTTCTTAAGATATTGTGCAACTGGGAGATATTTTATCACAAGCTTTAGAAACATTAACTCTGCGTTTCAGATTATTTATAAAGTCAATATTTTTAAGTAACTTACATCACTGACGTCGTGTGGTGGATAGTAATATAACAAGCAAGTCATTTAATAATCAGTGTCTCATTTAAATATGTTGTTGTTGCGCCAGCATTCTTCCCTGCCTAGCCCTGGGCTGGGCTCTACCAGTGAGATAGAAGCAGCCGGGTGGAATCTTCGTGATTTTGAAGCATGGACCACGCAGAATACCCGACTATATTTAACCTGCCACCCCTTGAGGTATCATTTCACTAGGATATTGCGACCACGACCTATTGAACATGCCCTAGCCACCTGTAGTGAACACGTGACGGCTCTTCGGTTAAGTCGGGATTCGAATTCACTACCTTTCGATAATGAGAACGACGCCTTAATCACTAGGCCGCCTGTAAGTACTATGTGGTACTTTGTTTTCCGAGAGCATTTTTCATTGATTGAGAGCCGAATTCAAATGCCGCAACAGAAAAAAAAACTTTTCAAAATGCCTGCATAAAATAGGAGCGCAGTATCTACCCGTAGTTTGGATCAAACCCGAAACCTTCTACTCCGTGGAGAGAGATCTTAGAGCTTAGTAACTGCTAACGCGAAGCATCCTTTAATAAAAAGTCGCGGCAGACTACTGGGAAAAGCATTTTATTCTTATTTTGAAGGATACAGATTCGATACTTAATCCGCTGAGAACAGTCGTATTGAAAAATTCTATGCTAGTGTTTAATAATCCATATGGTCTAATGTCCTTATACAGAAGGTTTCATTTCAACTAATAACTTTACCTCTTGATAATCCCTCAAAATCTAAAGGAGCTTCACCAAGTTGATTTCTTATGGTCATCATAAATGAAAAACTTAAAAATATAATCATGAATGGAAACCTTATTTAAATGGAAAACCTAAAGAGAACAACATTTTACTAACGACCATTTGTATTTGGGAAGTAGTTTTCCAATATTGGTGAAAAATCGCATTATTTGGCAACATTTTTTATGAACGATAGGATAAAGATTAGAATCATCTTTTCAAAACGATTTAACAAATTAATGAGTTATAAACAAATTATTAACCAGATGCTTATGGACTGATTGGAATATTTAGCATTAATGATATACAAGAAGAATATTCATTTTTATTGCTTGTTTTGGTACATGAGAAATGCTGTTACAAAACAGTTACAACACACACACAATACAGCTATATGTAATAACAATGGTACGTGTGTAAAAATATATACCAAAAAACATCGGTGGTATAGGGAATAAATTATCAAACAACTTGATTTAAATGTGATGAATTGATTTAAATCAATTGACTGTTGAAAATGATGAACCTATTTACGGCATTTTGAAATTGAAATATGTAGAGGAAACAAAAACAATAAGAAGACTATCTGTAATTATTATCTATTCTCTTTATAGGACAATACTAGTCTAATGAAGAAAGACAGATTTTTTAGTTTAGAAGATTGTAGGTTCGACACTAGGCAAAGAACAACATGCTGGAAAATTCTAGACACAAGAAAATTTCACAGAAACTTATGAGTTTAACCCATATAGGATACGGAACTATAGGAAATGGCTCAAGATTTGACATAATCATTTGACCATGCTTTAAAATCACAAGCATTTTGGCTATGTTTAGCAGAAATGAGCAGCTAAAAATATCCGAAGAGGAAAAAAAAAGCATTTTTTCTCCTTTACATTGATTTTGATATCGATACTGAAATGAAATGCAACATTCTTGAATTTCACTGTGTACTTCTTGTAAACGCATGCATTGAGGTACACATATTGCGTAGCAAACGCTGACACAGCGGAATGGAACACAATAAAAATGTGCCGCCGTCAAACCCATGTCTGGGCAAAATTCCGCCCTTTGTATCAAAAATCTCTCGTGACGTCACTTGGAGCATGGGTAGAGGCGGGGAAATGTTTTGGAAGCTCTGCTTTCCGAAATGTGCAACCGCATGCATTAAAAAAGCGCTGACGCCCGAACTTCCATCGGCAACCTGGATCACATCAGAAGCGCATTTTAGCTGCGTACGACGGAATTTGAATATGTAACTAAATCATCTTTCCGAAACGATTTGTTGAATAAATTAATGAACTATAAATAAACTATTAGGCAGATGCATGTAGAGTCATTGGCGTTAATGGTGTACTTGGAAGAATATTCATTTTTATTTTAAAATTTTCCAGATAATATTCTTGAAAAGTTTAGAAGCGTAGTTGAAACTTAAGTACTTGTTTGAAATTATGATGTAAAATTAACTTGATGGTCTTTAGTTGGCGATATTTCACTGTTTCATGGAGAAAAGTGCGTAACATATTAAATACCTATGCCGATGTATTTTCGTCTCAGTATTCAAATAAATTATAAATAAAGGGCAGGAGTTTAGATGGGAAAATGTAATTTTGTCGTGTAGACGACCGAGAAAAATGTGACAAAGTAAGATAAGTTAAATTCACATACTCTATACTTTATAACATGCCAACCGACCCAAGTGCCCGTTGTTAGAAAAAAAATGGTTTGCAGCATTTGAAAATACAGAATCCTCTAAGACAAAGGTGTGGTTGCGTACAATGATTTTATCATTGTAATTGAGGTTGAATATTTCTATTACTACAAAAGATTTTCAAATGTAAAGATTAAAATTTTCGAATTTATTTTTATATTTTAATTGCGAAGGTAATTTGTATGAATTTAGACTTTAGAGGTACTGCTGGCATTGAGATTATTACGACATTTTCTGACTGTTTATTTCTATCTGATGAAATCTCTAAACAATGGCAATCGCCTCGTTATTTTAAACCACCGTGAATAGACGAGGTCGACACCTGATCTGCCCTTATTTTTAATACATTGATTTACACCAGAATAATGAAATTAGACCATGAGAAGTATTTCACTTGGAAAGGACTTTCAACACAACGAATTTTTCCTAATCCAGTCATCAGAATCTATTTTTCTGCAGTCTTTTATATCTTAAATTATATTCTTTTTAAGATAAAAATAATTATATCGTATATTACGTTATCAATATACTTATTTAGAGGGGTGAAATATCAGTAGGTGGTAAGGTGAAGTGCTTCTCATTTGGAAGGCAGCGGGTGCGTTTCCTAATCCAGATGAAACACTCGATTTAATTACTTGGGAGAAAATTACGAACAGTAAACTGCCTTTTGAGGTGCAAGGTTTTAATCACAGAAATATATATCAATAAATAAGTAGTTTAATTTTGCTGCTTTACTGTGGAAAATATTGGTTAGGTTATTATTATGAGTTAAATACTTTTGTTTTATAGGATCATTTTATGCCAAATGACCTTAAATTCAATGCATCCTCAATCCCATTTATTTGAGTTGTCAACTATGTTTAAAGTCTGGCAACCCTTTAATGAATCTGAGGAGTGGTTCATCATAATTCGTAAGCAGGAATCAAGTAGAATAAGCCCAGACTTCCAAAACCATTCCAAAAGTATTATTTCACTTCGAAGACACTGGGATCAGACTTATTTTACATGTCCCCGTAGCCCTTAGTGAATACGATGGATCCTTAGACAACTCAAGTATAGAACTCACTACCCTGTGGTAGAAGCCGCGGTAGCCTGATTGGTTAGGGCGTCATTCTCATTATGATGTGGGTGGAGTGAGTTCGAATCAAGGTTAACCGAAGATCCATCGTGTCCACTGAAGGCGATTGGGAACGCTGGATCGGTCATGGTTGCATTGTTCTCTAAGTGAAATGATACCTCTAAGTCAAATAATTGGGGGTCTTCTGCTTGGTCCCTGCCTCCGAACCTCTTACGAAGAATCTTACCCGGCTGTTTCTGTCAAAATGGTAGAGCTCGACTCGGAGCTAGTCAAGCTATAACAACAACTACCATCTGGTGACGAGAATAACGCCTCTACCAACTAAGGTATCATGGCCTAATAGGTAGTTAATTTTGTTCTGAGCACGCGTATTAAAGAATAGTTTGAACAAAAAAGTTGTTTATTTTACTATACAAGGTATCTTTGTCTCTTTCTTTTTATTCAATTTCTTATAAATATGTTGGTAGGATGGAAAGGAAAATATTATGAATTTGTGCTTTGTATTTTTTTAAATGGAATAAATAAGGAAGTGACTGAAAAAAATTAATTTTACTTTTGCATTTATATTTATGCAAATCAGCACATTTCTTCGTATACAATTACGATTTATCTTGACATTTTTATCGTTATCAAACAATTTCAAAAATGAATAAAATTCATTTTCTAGAAACATTTTTTTTCTCATGACCGCTTTAAAATGCCCCTTTATCTCCATTTTTGCAAGCATTCTGGTGATAAAATTTCTCGGTCTTATTTTTCATCTCGAACAACTTATCAATTTTAAATTATATATTTTATCGTTATCAAAAGCTTGCGTTCAATATCTATTGAGGTCGATGCCTGATAGTTTTTTTTTCTTCATCTTTCCCCCTTTTTTGCGCAGAATAACACCTGGATTCTCCTAAACCTTTCTCATTGTAAGCAGAACAGCGAAGGGTGAAATGCTTTGTTTCTAACCCCCCCACACACACACAAATCAACATCATCGCGTGTTGCATCTGCTTTCCAGCGCTAGAAACATTGCGAAGAAATCCATGTCCGGGGTAGGATGTTACGATAAATTAATTGCTGCAGCACATCAAAGACTGACAGTGCAAACGACTTCCCAGCACAAATATTTAGTGGGGTGGGTGAAGATTTGATGAATGTTAACACTCGAACGAACTGACTCTTTTAATCCCCTACGGACAATAAACAACAATAAAATGTTTATGAAGTATATTCACGTATCTCATGCGATCAACACACAAAAGCTGAGTTAATATTGATTGTTATTTTGCAGCCTTCTTTAGTATTTGACACACGCAGTGGATACACAAACAGACACCTGGGAAGTTTTACAGTTTTCATCCTTTGCGTCGAATAAGTTCGTTCTCTTACTAGAGAAAGTGAGATTTGTTTACTCGAATCAACGGTCAATTTTTGCACACGAAGACTAATTAGACTGGGCTCTGGGTTTAAAGTGTATTCCGAACCCCTACAAACATCCATACTCAAGATAGGATTCGAACCCACGAACTGCTGAACCGAAGGTAAGGGCGCTAACCATTCGGCTGTCAGCTCGACGCTGTGAAAGTAAGCGCTTCAGTGGTTCATTAGCTTCCCGGTTAGATTAGCAAAGTGAAGAGTCATTTGCCGCGGGCAGTGATTAGGAGGATGACCACACAACCTCCTTCATTGAACTGCTAGAGCATCGTGGGTGGGGACGTGTTCACATTAACATATAACTTCCAAAGACCTTCTGGTAATGTGGTGTGGATGTGGAGAGGAGGGTATCAGCTCATTTGTTACCTCGTCAGCTAACCCTTGTTCAAAATTACGAGGCACTTGGTGATGGGCGAGTATTCCAAACCCATTAACCTTAAGGTACAGTCCAGGGCTCACCTGCACCGCTATGTATATACATACATAGTATCCATTGAAAGTAATCTTGGGAAGGGCGAAATGCTCCATAGATACCCAAATACTTTCAGACTCAGACATGAACTACGCATCAAGAATCAGTGATAGAGTGATTTGAGCATACTTGTATACAGTAGTTCAACAAAAGGGGGCTGGGGCACGTTTAATAGGTCTTGGTCGCAATGTGCTCCAAGTGAAATGATGCCTCTGAGAGTGGCAGGTCAATTATTGGGAGGTCTTCTGCTTGAGCCCTGCTTATAAACTGCGAAGACTCTCACCCGGCTGCTTCCACTGACTGGTAGATCCCAATTCAGGGCTGGTGAAACAACAACAGCAGTTCATCATTAAAATGAACTTCATCCAGAAATCGCTGTTCCCGATATGTTCATTCACACATAAAGAATATCGTAATGATGGTTCCTGCTTTCGCATGGAACAAGATGCATGCTGGGAATCTTTGTTGATTATTTGCTTTGCTACACGTGAATACAGTCAACTATCTATGAAAATTATTTTTCGGAAGGCAATATTATGGGACGGATTAAGCCTTACAAAGCTTTCGGCTGTTAGGTTATTCACTTCTCGGTGTCAAACTTGTCGGCTGAAATTTTAAAAACTAAAAACAAACCAAGTATCAAGGTAGATGGTTGGAAAACGCGTCGTTTTCTTATGGGATTTAGATTCGCGACTTAATCAAAGGTGCATGGAGTACATTAAAAGAGACTAAAGAACATTAAATTAAAATTTGGGGTGTTATATACTCAAAGCTCGACTTAGCCTAATTGGAGCCCGATGCAAATTTCTTTGAAGCCCTCTTCCACCTGACAACAACAAACTTTGTATTCCATTTGGCAAACGATTATATTGGATTGACAAACTTTCTATTCGATTTTTGACCCCTCTGATGTGGGAGCTTGGGACAACTACTCCGTATGCCCCTGCCTTAATCAGTATGTACTCTAAGTGAAATGATACCGCAGTGGGTCATGTCTTGGAGTCTTTTACGTGGTCTTTTCTTGCAAATTACGAAGACTGGGTCACCTTCAAGTACTTCCATGAGAAGAATCGGTTCGTAAAAATGTCTTCATTTAAAGTTATAAGCACAATAATATTAGTGAGCACAAAACTCTAAAACTGACAGCCATTACCTACCTACCTAAAACAAACTAAGAAAGATAGGGTACATTTGTATTAGCTGGGTTTAAATAAACGGTAAGCATTACCTAAAATTAAAAAAAATGAATCTAGCATTTGTAAGTAATTGTTTTTAAGCTCGATCTTTTTCTTCCAGATTCTGTGAGCGAATGACATTCATGGCGTGACCCTCATTTTATTTTCAATTTCAGGGCCAATCAAGTTATGAGCTGGAAGCGGATGCAGCCTCTTCGTTTCAGCTTCTGGGAAAGTCGGCTGTATTGATTTAAGGTGCACAACAAATACAACAGTTTGCTGCCCACATAGACAACGTGCTAAGACAATCACGTGGGAAAAGGAGGCTCTGCAAACAAGATCTGTGTCCACAGGATGGAGTATTAATAGAGACAGTGATTGACCCAGCTGTCCTGCTGCATGTTCCCTGGAACGTGATCTCCCCAGCACTCCCTGTCCGTCACCAGACAATGACATGAATTCAAAAATCACAAACGTTATTGTCTCTGCGCTGTTTGTGCTTGTGATAATTGTGTTTTGATATATATTAAAATAACAGTGATGAGTGTGGTTTAATAGCGAACCAAAACAGTCGAATGTTTATTTCTTTCGGCGTTTAATGCAGTAACTGAGTATAGGATGCCATGTACTAATAGAGAGCAATAAAAATATCGGAAATGAATTTAATTTCCGTCCATAAAAGTAATTCTTTTGTTGTTGTTTTTATGGTTTTTGCTTTAATAAATTTGACATATAAGCAATAAATTTGGTATCGAATAAAATAATTTCTAATAAGAATTTTACGATCGAAAAAAATATTGACTGGAATTGGATTACTTTTATTTTTATTAAAAAAAACCTAAAAAATGATTTTCTTCAACTAGGATATTGAAAATTATTCTATTTTGCGTACTGAATATATTTTAATCTCATTTTTCTCTAGATTCAATTTTTGGAAGCTCTAACTGAGATATTTACTATTCAAAATGTAATATATATATAGATACTTAAAATTTAATATATTCATTTTTCAAACATAGAATTTCTTTTTCCCTCCAACATTTGTTGGGATAAGATTTGTAATTAAAACATTAGTTTCTTATAAAAAAAAAAGGGAAAACTTTTCAATTTTAAGTTGGAAATTTTTTCCAAATTCATTTATTTTTTGTCAAAAAATTGAGAAGACAATTTTTCAGTATTATTTTATTGTTATGAATGAAAAAAGTATGGTGAACATTTACATATACTATATTGAAACAGCTTTAAATCTCATTTTTTAATACATTTTTAAATCCAAAATTTTCCAAAATCAAATTTATAAATTTTGTTATACTTTACATATATACATTATTTACACGATTATATTTTATTCATGTATTATTTAGATAATTATATTTTACGTGTAAATTAAATGTCAAGACGGAGAATAGATTTCAGAAAAAGAATTTATTAGTAAAAAAATCATTAACAATAAAAAATATATTCATCTAATATGTATTTTAATTAATTTATTTAAAGTAATATTTTATCTTAAAAATACCTTTATAAAATTAGAAATATTTTAATTAGTGATACTTGAACAGTTTTCAATGGAAATTTTTATTATGATATTACATAAGAAAGAAAAATAATAATAGAAAGTAGCTTTAGGTTTATGCTATATTTTATTGTAGTATTTTATTGTATGCTATATTTTAAAGTAGCTTTAGGTTTATGCTATACTATATTTTTAACCGACCGATGCCATTAAGAATAACCATTATTATTTTCATTTCGCCGTGAATGGGTAAATTTTTCAATTGAAGTGATAATTTTTACTAATTTAGTAATAATTAAGCATTAATTTTAATAAATTAATTCATGACTTCTATCTGTAAAAAATGGAATGGAAAAGCATTGTGTGTGTGTTGTTGCATTGTTTTTTAAAATTCTGTAATATTTTTCGAGTGTGTTTTTGTGTGAGAATAATGTTTCGAATTATAAACTTCGATTAATACTCTGGAAAATAAGTGAAAATTAATACCTATTTTTTAGAACATTCTTATGAAAAATACAAATTCAGCTGGTATTAGAAATGTTTGTGGGATTTTATAAGCCTAGTTCTAATACCATTTTAGTGTGTAAGTTAATATCGCGCATAATACTTTTAGTACCACGATAACTAGCAAAAGATTATTTATAATGAAATATAATCTGACGTCATCAAAATGGCTCCTTAAACCGCTGTAAAAAATATAAAGGATTTTTAACCGAGGATTTTAAGTTCGGTTAATCAAATACATTAACAGAGATAAAAATAAAATATTAAGTCCGGCATTGATAATTTACTATATATAAGTATAAAAAATTCATTATTTCAATTCCTACTTTAAGTTTACACTCTTCCTGTTTGTATCTCGTTCAAATTTTCAATTGTTAGTTTATTCATCCACTCTAGTTCAGATATAGTGGATGACATTTGATGTTAATACCGTTTTTTAAAACATTAATTTATTCATTAAATTTACTTAATTAATTTTAGTTTTATAAGGAAGGAAAAAATATTTTTGTTTGTTGATTTAAGTAGGAATTGATTTTAAAAAATCTTTCTATATTATTTGTTTCTATATAAGTCACAACATTTTATTGCCATATTTTATAAAAAAAATATATTTTATATTTTAATTTTCTCGCTGTAGTATTTGATTTCCACAGTTCCACAAATTCAGAATTTTTTTTTATCTCATTAATAATTACCTTGTTATAAATCAGTAAAATGTTATAAATTATGAAACTCCTCATAACTTACGTTTAACAGTTTAAATTATCCTTTGTAACCGAAATAAGCATATGGTACCAAATCTTCAAAACTTCTTACACCCCAATATTTATTGAAAAAGTGTTCGATTACTTTTTTATTTTTGAAATGTGTATCAGTTTTGCTAATCTTTATCATCTGTTTTTATCATCAACAAATGTTGTAAGAAAACAAAAAATGTTTTTTCTTGTCCTTTATTTCAGAGAAGCTGCAATAAAGGATAATTACCATTTCCTTTTTTATCATGGAATAATTTTGTCATCGAAATAGCATTTGCCTAAGCCACTTCGCACTTTACCGCTCCGCACTTTTAAACGTGCTTACATCTCAAATGAACTTTTCTCCGGTGGCAATTTGGGATTTAAGTATGCTTGAACTGATTTATCTTAAATCAAATTTGGCGAACTGATTTAAATTCGTTTTAATTGATTTAGCATCATTTCGTTTTCTGCGTTGTCACTTAGTCGAAATATGTCATCCGATCAAAATAAAAATAAAAGAAACAAAATTTAAAAAAATAATGAAACAGAATTATCCATAAAAGCATTAAGTAAGAATTAAAAATTTATTTTAGATTTCAGAAGAAATATTTTTGTCAATGTTTTTTTAGTTTCGTATTTATCATTTGAAACATCATCTTAGTTAACATTATTTTGGTCTGTAAACTTTTAAAAAATATACTGAACTATAAAAAAATAGGGCGCTCCGTGGCTGAGTGGTCAAAATATCACTCCGCTAATCGCTTGAGAGCGTAGGAGTGTGGGTTCGATTCCCACCGTGGCCCTGGATGTTTTCTTCGTTATTCTTCTGTAGTTGTACATCTGTTATTGTGCTATTTGTCCTATTATCGACGAAGACTTACAAGCGGATCTCAAGAATCAAGCATACAAGTCTGAAAATATATGAATGTAATAAAAAATTGAAATCTTCGTATAATTTATAATTTTAACAAATAATAAATAAACTTTAGGACAAAAAAATAAATATTTCTTCAATCAGTTTCGTGTAGGCCGCGTGATTTTTAAGTTATATTAAATTTAATTTTAAATATCTTTAAAAAGTGCAGTGCGAACACGGTATGATAACCAGAGCGTTGATTGCAAGCTACTAGTAGCTCGAGAAGACTTTTTCGGCTCCGTTTGGAAAACTTTAACTCATCAAAATATTGAAACTATGTCAGATTTGAGAAATGAATTCAACAAATGCTTTGAAAATTTTAGTTGTTGTACTGTTAATCAAATTGCGACCTCGTCATCTGACTGACCGTGGTTCAAAATTAAGAGGCACTTGTTGATGGGCGAATATTCCAAACCCGTTCATCTAAAGGTACGGTCCGTAGCTCGCCTATGTTTGTATGTTAATCAAATCACCTTTTATAGAGATTGTATGTCTAAAACTTCTTAGTTGTGACACGGAGCATTTTGAATTTCGAGAGAACAATGGTGCAGTGCAGTTAAAACTGATTGATTTTTTAAATTATTAGTAAATATTGGGTTGGCAACTTAATTCCCGCCGTTTTTAATAATGTTGGTTAAAAGGTTATTTTTTTCAATGAGCATATACATGTTGTTAATCAAGAATGTATTCTTCTTTGTTGTTTACAACATTTTCTCAAAATTCAACAAGTTTTTCGTACTTAACTGGACGACCAGAACGAGGTGCATTTTTGAGATCAAAATTTAATTTCGTGCATTTTGCATACCAGTTACGAGCGGTTCTTTTAGCTATAGAACCCACTCCAAGCACAGCACAAATATTGCTAACAGCTTCTGCGGCGAGAGAACCTTGTTTAAAGGCAAAAAGGAGGTGTCGAAAATGCTCGTTCTTCTCAACTTGACATTCCATGTTTTAATGATCTGTGAATAACAAGAAAATGTATCTTAGTTACAACGAAACATATATTTAGGTAGAACAATATATTCTCTTTCGAATGATGTACAACTTCGTGCCAAAAGTATTTATTGTCATACAGATTTTTCCAATTAAAAAACACGGTGGGAACTTATAGTTGCCAACCCAATAAAATCGCTTTCTTCAAGTTCTGAGAACAGTTAACCTCTTGTTTTAAAAGAAAAATACCCAATTTTGGAACAGATTTGTTTTACAATGAAGCTAATATTCAGCTCAGCATATCCGTGAGAATTTTTTTCTAGAATGGAATTCATTAAAAATAAATACAGAAACAGACTACTACTTACTATTCATGAATGGAGAAGGGTTGTAGTTAGTCCATAAGACTGGAGCGCACAAAGAAGGAGAACTGACTAAGCTCCGTCAATTGGAGCGGCCTTCACGCCACTAAGCTCCGTAGCCCCAGGCTTTATCTGAGCAAATTGGAGCGCTATTTAATCTACTATTTACTATAATCACACTATTTAATCTTACTAACCCAGGAAAAGAGAGCCAAAATGGCAAAAAATTCAAAATTGCGATACTAACCAATCAAAATCAAAGATTCTGTAACTTTTCCAAGATTTTCAACTTACTTTTTTACTAACTTAAAATTAGCGCACTTGTGCAAAAATCAATATCTCAATTATTCATAAACTTCAATACTTAATGTACAATTAACAAATGGACTATTAACAAATTTTATATACTATTGCAAAGTAGGCACCAGAGACTAACTCTGCTCAGAATATTTTAAGCCCCGCCCCCATAAGTAAAAAAACTGATCACTAATAGAACCAGACAGAAAACAGTTATAGCTACATTCCAGACCAGCTACAAGAGAGGGTGAGGATCTTCCGATCCTAGGCACCACAACAAACCGGCAAGGCCAGCCGAAATTATCACGCCTTGGGTGACCCTACCAGGAGAAGAATCTTCCGACGTACTTTACCCACTCTGCCCAGGAACACACCCTCGCCGGCATCTAGTGCACACTTTGAGGCAACCTGTGGAATTTGAGGGAGCCAGATGGCAACAAGTGAGAGACAGGACTGGGGTTTCAATACTTCAAATGTTAAAACGGTTGTCCGTATCGCATCATATTCACCTACAGTGGATTCCTTCCCACGTGGATCTCGAGGGGAATGAGATTGCGGACACTTTGGCCAAAGTTGGTGAGGCTGAGGACGGTGTGCTGTCGGCATCTCTCACATTTCAGGAGATTCACTCAAAGATTAAACACGACATTAAACCACTTGGATTGTCCCTCCTGAGAATCATTGGTACCACTGCGCGCATCCAGGTGCTTCCCTGGCTAGTAGTCTTTCTTAATAGACAAGAACAAACGGCTCTTACCAGTTTCAAAAGTGGCCATCTTAGTAACTTGAAATTCGTTGAGGGTTCGAAGAAATTCGAAATTTGCTTCAAGTGCTTAAATGAACAGGCCTCTCCTGAACATATTCTTCAATGCCTTGGTCTCTCCGGGAGAGATCTGATGGAGAATCCACTTATGGTGCTGGACTTTTTGAAGGTGTACGCGCTCATGGACCTGGTTTAGCGCTGCTGACCTCGGGGGCAGGCAACAACAAACAACACAGAAAAAAACTCACTGATGTGCACTTAGCTGAATTAAAACGGTTATTATTTACTTACCAACATTAAAAAATAATAAATACAAAAAAGTTCCATCTTTATCATTAAACTCAATAAGTCTGATAAAAAAAATCTACCATCATATTAGCTACTTATGACACTTCACTTTCTCTTGTGAGTACAATAATTACAGTTTCTCTGTATTATATGCAGATCAATTTAGAATTTCCTATTTACTAGAAACAAATTTATAGAGAATAAATAAATGTAAATTTTTTTATAAAAATTTTTAAAATATTTTGTTTTGGTACTTGATGCTAGGATTTAAAGACGACGCGGTAATTCAAAAGATTCTGTCTTTACAATATCAGCATTTTTTGCACTAAACTTTTTTTTTCTGGAGTAAAGTTGCATTTAAATGTTACAGCGGACATTCAAAATTCGGGCGTTTAAAGGCTGACATTATTTCGTTACACTTTTGTAAACATTAGAATTTCCTTGAATTTTCTTAGTAAAATGTCAGAAAATAGTCCTCAAATAATAAAATAGAATTTATGCTCGGAAATAGTTCTCCTTTGTAGCACATAAAATGATACATTATCTTTAAAAAGTCCATCATGAAGTTTATAATACATATTTTTACTGTTAGGCTGTTTACTATGCATTATCAAATTAATTTGCATACATAAATTATGTCTAGCATCTTTCTAGCAATTTTCAAAGTACCTGTAAAGGGGTTCATTTTTTAAAAATTTTCATTCTATTTCAAACAGTTGTCATAATTTTTTTTTCTCTAGTTCACCCATTTTTATAAGAAATTCTAGAATATCTTATAAAAATGTCACTTTTTTGTAAAATATTCAAGAATCATCGCTATTTTATATAAAATAATTCACACTCTAGCTTCAATATTTTTATATAAATTCCACGTAAAATAGATTACTTTTTTTCAGAATTCTTTATAGTTGGAAATGCTTTATTAATTTGTAAGTAAGCTTATGATATATTTCATATAAAAAATATATAAGATATTTAATATGAATGTTAAAAATATTATTTCGTTCATAAAAAGTTGAAATAATAAAAATGGTTGATAAAAATGGTGCCATATATACATATTTTTGGAGCACTTCTATTGACTTAAACTTAAATTGTGACTCAACATTCAAAGTGTTCTAGATAAGAATACTGACTCATTATTTTGAAATATGGATTATCCTTATCATATTTTCATATCGACTTCAAAGGAAATCTAAAGAAAGAGAGCGATTCGCTCTTAAGTTTTATGAATGTAAGTGTAATTCATTCGAAATCTGCTTCCGAGATTGTCTTCAATCGAATCAAATAATATTTCAAATAAAAAATAATTATCCCTAGTTTATATTAAATAGAACTTTTACCGGCCTGAAAGTTCAACAAGTAGCTACGGTTACATCGTCAAAATCACGCATTTTTTACAATCAAATAAGAACTATAATTCCATATCCAGCACTTAATGATATCGATCTAGTTGATTGAAGTTGTTATCGCGTTGGGAAAGGAATCATTTGCTAATGTTGAAGTGTGGATGAAAATAACACACTCCTAATGATGAGTTATGGCGTAGTGTCTTAATAGACGAAAGAGTGAATAGAAATGATGAAAATGTATTTAAACAGAGTGAAGAGAACCGATTGATATATTAAATTATTTTACGATATCATGATCTCTAATCAATTGATCGTTTTATCCATTAATTTACTTGTTAATTGAATGATTCATAAAGAGTTAAGCACGTCTTTAGCAACGTGTTTTTCATTCGTTCGTTGCTGTGCGGTTATTTTTTGCACATGAAAGCGCATTCGATTAGGGATTATAATTTAAAGTGTATTCTAAGCGTTTGTAAACATTTGAATCCAACTGGGAATCGAACCCATGAGCAATTGATTTGAAGTATAGAACACTAACAATTCATCTGGAATTGACGCCGCATAACGATTTTATTCGGCTTGCTATATGCTCTGTGGTCACGATTGATATGAAACTAATTTGAGGACAATTTGTGGTTTAAATTAATCTTCGGACTATTACAAACAGATGAAAGCCCCGGATGAACCCATGGTTTGTTGATCTGAATGCTCGAGTACAAAAATGAAACAGTTACCTAAAGCTGAATGCTGTTTATTGAGCAATCTTTTTTTAATGTATTTAACTTCTGAAGTGGTTTTTGATGAGCGGTAAACAGTAAATATTCAAGCATCGTGGAAAAAAATCTTGAAAACTTTCAAGCACACATCCTTACGGAACCATTTAAAAATCAAAAACGCACCGTCCATTTCGAGTTTATAAGAGAAATCAGGTCATTCTGCCTCTCTAGCAACCTTTTTGCAGGCAAAGACAAAAAATCAACTGAGACCAACATTTTAAAGTACATTTGAATCATTATAAGTAAACAGAGGCATGATGTCGGAATTGAACCCACTAACTACTGATGAGAATGCAAATAACTTCAGCTATTAGCCACACTTCATCAATGGCTGCTTTTGAACACATAGGACTTGTATTCTAAAGAACGTCGTGTTACCAACATGAGCAGAATTTCTGTGAAATCCCACCGAATGAAACTTATAATATTCTAAAATCGTGCTGAATATCTTTAATCTCATTTGCATAAGAAACGCATTTAAATAAATACAAGCAATGCAAGAACTGGTTATTTAGTTAAGTTGAGGGTGTTTTCTTGTGGAAGATGAAAATTCTCATAGAATTAATTCGGTAGATTTATTCCAAAAAGTGCTATTTCAATACAATTTCTAAACAAATGTAATTTTACATCAAGCGTTTCTAAAATATTTTCTGCGTTTTAATTGTGTATAATACTTTATTAAAAAATAGGCTTTCGATGAAATTATTGAATAAATAATAAAATTTGTACAATCTAAAAACATTCATTTAGCAATAATTTGCACACATTTAAATTAATGTAAGCAACAAAATAGTTAATCAATAAAATTTAAAAAAATAATTAGTAATTTTGAAAGTGAATTATACAGAGTTAATTAATTCTCTCTATTAATCCTGTTATTTGATTCCAAAAGTGGTGTTTTGTTCCGAAGTGTTTTACTTATTCGAAAAGAAAGGTTATCACTCAAAACGACAGAGTTCATAAAATTTAGTTGAATGTGAATAAACCTCTATTTTTTTAAATACGGACACAAAGATATTATTTAAAATGAATACATTATCACATTACCTGACTCAATGAATCATTCGTAAAACAAATGAATGTAAACAATATAAACTTATAAAATATATAATAACTACGAAAACAAATTTTGTTTGTTTTTTATGATGCTAAATTCCAAATCTCGATCCCCTGTTATACAGTTTTTTCAGATGCAACTTGACTGTTTGATAAGCATTGCAAAAGAAATATTAGCTGATCGAATGTTTTTTGATAGTGAAAACAATTGAATGAATATATTTTGATCCTTCCTGTTTTGTTATCGCTTTTTGAATACTTTTTCAGCAGTCAACAATCCAATTGCCAGAAACATTTAGATAAAACTAGCAACTCTTTAAAAATTATCGGAATTTTCTGGAGTTTCATTTTGTTATTTTTCAAGTTATTAAACTTATTATCTTACATCCGGTCGTAACAACTGCCCGAGATGTTTTTGATTTTGTCATAATTAGATAGCAGAATTATCACCTTTGTGGGAAGATTCGTAAAAATTCTAAAATTCTAATCATTTAAATATACTACTCAGAGTAGGCAAGAAGTTTACATCAGCACACAAGTTGTCAAATTTCTGTCTTAATGTAATTTTTGTTTGGATTTTTGATTTTAATATTAAAAGCTACTAACAGTTTTGAAACCATTCTTGCTCATGACACAAATAAAATGTAAAAGAGGTCTTTGTAAAAAAAAAAGAGAACTAATTAAAATTTAACGCTAAACTTTCGAAAATTTCTCTACTGTGGATGCATAAGCTTATGTATAAGGTTTATTTGTAAGTATGATGATTTGGAAGAAAAGAATACCTACTCAGAAGTCCATCTCTTCATCTGACCGAGGAATACAATGTGACAGGCATAGCAGGTAGAATTAAACATTATAAAAATATGAAACAAAATGAAAAATCTAAAAAAAAAACCGACTATTACACTACTTGACACTGAGAAAGTAGATGATTAAGGAATAAATACAAATTTGTAAAATCTCACGTTTTGAAGGCTGTGCAAATCTCAACATGCACACATACGTTATACTGAAAAAAAGAATGTATATAGATATTAATTTATATATTGTGTTATAAAATTAATTTATATATTAAGATATTTTTTGTTCATGAATGATGAAAGAAATTTGTATTGGCAAATATTTTGGTTGGTTTGGATGATACATTTCTTTAATTACAAGAAAATGCAAAACTGAAGTCACTAAAAAAGTTGAAAGTCAAAAACCAACAAAAAAGGATCGTGAAGAGTATAAGTATGCTCTCTTATTACCATTATTTGAGTATAATTTTCATAAAGGGGTCAACCACTGCAGATTCAAGCTGTAGCCATTTTTATTGCAGATAAGTTTACAAGTTTGTGAATAGTTGTAGTTTCCCTTCTCGTGGAACTTTGGTTCGTGTGGTGATTTTTATGAATAAACAGTCCGCTTGTTTGGACGACACATTTTATTGAACATAAAATTGAAGATATTTATAAGAAATGGATGTACAGAAAAATTGCAACCGACCTCACGTGTCAGTTGAAGAAACGCTTCTCTCTTCTCTTATTATTTTTATTTTTACCCCTGAGGTGAGTGAGCGACACGCCCTGTGGCGAAGATGTCTGAACACTACACCCCCCATGCAAGATTGAAGTATCTCCATGATAATCTGACAATAAAAATACATCGACGTATAAATACATCAGTTAATCTAGTAAAGAATGGAAATGACTAAACAACAAATATATAATACATAATAAACACAACATTAACTGATAAATGATGATAGTCATCATTAAAATGAAGATTACTAACTATTAATTGCTAATTTAAATTATTTTAAACTAACAGCATTTTAACTAAGCAAATATGTAACAGAATTAAATAAGTATATAAAATAATAGCATTAAACTATGCAAATTGTAAAATATCTCTAAAAATTATAGATGATACTCATAGAACATTTTACCAACAGAAAATTAAACACAATACTTATAATAATAATAGCATGCAAATGAACACTTCATTAATTAAAACATTTGAAGAAAAATACATAAAATAACAAATGATTACAAATGGTAAATTTCACATTATGATATAGTTTTTTTCCTCACAGTAAACGTGATAATGCGTCAGCGTGGGGCATTTTAACACCAGGGCAATGTTTCATTGTGATTTTAAATTTTTGCAATGCAAGAGCCCATCTTTGCTGCCTAGAAGATTGTGGAGCACATCTCGTTAAGTAGGGTAAAGGATTATGATCCGTAAAAAATTCTATTTCCGTTCCAAACACATAGGATTCGAACTTCTTTAGACTCCACACAATGGCGAAAGCTTCCCTTTCGATTGTCGACCATTTTTGTTGAGCAGGGGTCAATTTTTGACTGACATATGCAACAGGTTGCATGTTATCATTACATCTTTGCGAGAGACATGTCTCCACACCAATTTGAGATGCATCAGAGTGTATCACGTAGGGTCTTCTTGGTATCGGTGAATAAAGTTGAGGAGCCTGGACCAATGCCCTTTTCAAAAGATCAAACGTTTCATCATGAGTATCAGTCCATGGAAGTTGATCAGGTATTCTCCTTTTAGTAAGTTCCGTAAGTGGAAATACCAGTTTGGAGTAGTTTGGAATGTACTCTCTGTAATAGTTGCACAGGCCTAGCACACTGCGAAGTTCTTTCTTTGTTGTTGGTCTAGATAAATTCTCAATTGCTTTGGTCTTCTCCGGATCAGGTTGATGAGTACCAGAACCAATCAGATGTCCCAAATATTTTATTTTGGACTTCGCAAAAGAACACCTTTTAAGGTTGACGGTGAAGTTTAACTCTGAAAGTCTTGCCAACACTGTATTCAAATGAAGTAAATTTTCCTTCCAATCGCTAGAAAATATTGCTATGTCATCAATATACGCTCTTGAGAAATCTCTATATTGATGCAAAGCTTTGTTCATTTCACGTTGAAATGTGAATGAAGCATTCTTTAAACCAAAACACATGACTTTAAACCGATATTGATTTCGATGGGTCTTCAATGATGTGAAATGTTTACTGCCTTCTTCCATTGGAATGGCCCAATATCCCTTTAGGAGATCTAAAGTGGTTATTATGTTGGCTTTTCCAATAGACTGGATCAATTCAGTGGCCTCTTCCATTGGAAAGTCATCCGAAACTGTAACAGAATTCAGGAATCGGAAATCCACACACAAACGAATTCTTCCATCCTTTTTATTGACGCAAACCACCGGATATGCTATTTCCGAGTCACTTTCTTCAATCAAACCAAGACTCAATAGCTCATCTATTTGCTCATCAACTTTACTTTTAAGAGATTCTGGAATACGATATACCAATGGTCTTTTTCTCTCTAGATTTGGCTTAAGCCGAATTCGATGAGGACCAACTTTAGCAACTCTTACTTTACCACTAAAGAGATCTTGGTGTTTAAGCAAAAGTTCACGTAATTGTTTCTTTTCAACTGGTTGTAGATGGCCAAAATCAATCTCACTCCAATTTATACAGGTAGAATGCGAATTTGGAGTGGAATAGATTTCCCCAAATTCATGGTCTTCCTGAAAAATATCACCAACAACGAGGAAAATATTTCCGAATCTTGTTCACATGAATATGTCTCACATTCCCGTCTGGTAATTTCACTTTATACGAGTGTGCTGACACCTGCTTAACAATTTCACCAGGACCAATCCATCTTGCATAGATCTTATTGGTAGAGTCAGGTATCAAAAGCACTACCTGTTCACCAACACTGAAGTTTCTTACTGACGATCTTTTATTAAAATAGTCTCCGTAAGCTTTCTGTTTGTTCGCAGCCATTAAAGATGCACTTTCAGCGGCTTTTTCCAGTTTTAATTTTAAGTCTTGTAAATAGTCAACAGCTGACTGGGACAGGGTGGTAGATACTCTGATTTCACCTGCCCAAGACGATTTAAGGACAGCCAATGGACCTCGAGCCTCTCTACCATAAAGAAGTTTAAGCGGAGAGACACCAGTCGTGGTGTTTGGAACTTCTCGGTAGGAGAACAGCAAAAATGGTAGCTGAAGATCCCAACCTCTTGGGTCCTCCCGTATGATGTGGTGCAACATATCTTTTAGCACACGGTTCCATCTTTCCACTAAACCATTCGAGGCAGCATAACTTGGACATGAGAATCTAGGACTCGAACCAATACGCCTCTTTGCGTTAGAACGGATGTGAACTTAGTCCCTTGATCGCTGGCTATAACATTGGGTATACCCGTTCTCGTGAAAATGTGGAGTAACGCCTCGCAAGTGCGTTTGCCAGATAACGATTTCAACGGCACAGCTTCGGGACAGCGAGTATTTTGATCCACAAGACAAAGAATGTACTTGTGTCCTCTGCTAGAGGGTGGGTCTATAGGCCCTATTCTGTCAACATTCACCACTTCAAAAGGAAGCTCAGGCCGAGATACTGGAGTAATGGGCGCTCTCTCGCCAATTTTAGCAATTTTTCGAAGTTGGCACCCTTCACAAGTTTGGACAAATTCTGAAATATCTTTATTCATATTTGGCCAGTAAAAGCTATATTTAATTCGCTCTTTAGTTTTCTTAACTCCCATATGTCTCCCGAAAACGGATTCATGGGCTAATTTTAATACTTTACTTAATCTACATTTTGGTAAGACTAATTGCAAAACTGGCTCACTAAGAATTTTGTCCTTATGGTAAATTAATTCAT
The DNA here is from genome assembly GCA_037975125.1 of Latrodectus hesperus. NCBI lineage: Eukaryota > Metazoa > Arthropoda > Arachnida > Araneae > Theridiidae > Latrodectus > Latrodectus hesperus. The sequence goes on from CM075855.1 coordinate 16,843,167, forward strand.
CCATTAAAATAAAATTACCTTTATTTTGTTTTAATTCCGCGCGAACTTTTTCTAACGAACTACAATTAATTTGTTCTTCCTTTAGTTTATAATAATCCGAAAATAATTTAGAATCTTCATCTAGAGTATCCGATCCTTTCCTTATTTCCGCGCAACTACTGTCTTCCCCTTCGGACAATTTTTTTTTCATTTATTTGTTGCAAGAAAACACCTGCAGACTCTTCTTCTATAACACCCCATGATTTTCTTTATTTCCCTCCTTAAAAGAACTCTCCTGGTCCGCCAAAATAAGAGACTCATAAAGAAACGGTGGTATCAACCCACCCACATTTAGCTTATCAGTCAGGGCAACTATGCATTCTACGGGATGATTTAACGCGGTACCTTTATTCAGTGACACTGGGGTTCTTATCATTTTCGCCTCAACTTTCTCCCCAAAAGCAGAACTTAAATCCTTCCATATTCCTCATTCTCAGTGTCAGGAAACAGTTTCGAATTACAAGCAAAAATTTGCGTCCCCGAATCTACTATGCAGTTCAACTCCTTCCCTCCCACGTACACAGACACATACTTCAGAGGGCAAAGGTCAACTGAGGGATATAACCTTTGAGGGGATATTGCGGCTACCGCTGCGTTTCCTTTAATTTTCTTCTTTGAATATTTTTCCCCCACAATCTCTCGCCAAATGGTTTTCTCCGCATATGTAACATTCTACCTTTTTATTTATTTTAGCTTCTTTCGACTTCGGTTTTGCCTCTTCGCTCCGAAAGTGAGGTGCTATCTATTTAGAATTTATTCGCGTATTGCGATTATCGTGGGTATCAGATTGAGGTTTTTGATAATATGGATATATATCAGTAAATGATTTTCCCTTCTATGCGAAATACATATCACATTCTTTCCCCATTTGTATTGGTTTAAACCAGCCTTGCTCTTGTTTAATGTTTACGTGAATCGCGGTTTCATTGTCTAACGCCTGTGGTATAACTTATCGCTAACAATTAATTCTTTTAAAGCATTTTTAAATCATTTACATTTCTTAATCTACAATATTGCTCCCAATTAGTGGATAAACGAGATGCGAATTGCACATGTGTCTCGCCTGACATACGACGAGCTTTTCGGAAATTTTGCAAGCAAATTAAAGGTGTCGGTTCATATTCTTTTAAAATTGCGTTTTTCAGTTTATCATAATTATTTATTTCCTCATCTTTGACGTAAATTAGGATATTGACGGCTTTTTCTCCCAGAAGATTTAATAAAATTTCCCCTTTAAACTCCTCAGGTACACTTTTGCTTCTAAAAGACCTCTCCAAAGATGAAAAGAATAAATTCCAACCTTCTGCTCGTTTTGGAATGGGAATGGTTAATGTTCGAATACTTTGAATGTAACTTTCAATTGATTTGGGGGTACTGACAAGAGATTTCCCTATCATTATAACATTCTCGCGCAGCATTCTCTAATCTAGATTTCTCTACATTTATTTTTTCTAGTTCAGCATTTATTTTGGCTTTTTCTACATTTATTTTCTCTAATTCAATTTTCGCTAGCTGTTCTTCCCTCAGCTTTCTATCTGCTATTTCGGAATCAGCGAATTGTTCCACAAAATCTTTATCAATTTTATAATGCGCACTGTTAATGATTAAATTTTTTAAATCAATCACTTTCATCTCAAGAGTCACTGACTCACCTATCTCTTCTGCAATTAATTTAAGATCCTCTTTTTTAGTCCCTCTAAACATTTTTAAATTCTTATATTTACCACTTTAAAATTAAAATATAACAATTTTAACTACTGAGTGATATTCACAAAACATGTCCAAACAAGTGAAAAAGCAGAAAAAAGGGTTACCTACCTCGTAGTGCTGTTTGCTTTCTATTCATCTATAAAATGTTGTCGTCTGCGCCAGTGTAGTTTCCCTTCTCGTGGAACTTAGGTTCGTGTGGTGATTCTTATGAATAAACAGTCCGCTTGTTTGGACGACACAGTTTATTGAACATAAATTTGAAGATATTTACAGGAAATGGATGTACAGAAAAATTGCAACCGACCTCACGCGTCAGTTGGAGGAACGCTTCTCTCCTCTCTTTTATTTTTTTTATTTTTACCCCTGAGGTGAGTGAGCGTTACGCCCTCTGGGGAAGATGTCTGAACACTACAATGGTTATGAGTGAGGAACGCACAGCACAGCTGACAGCATTCCAAAGATTTTCAATCGGATTCAGGCTGGGCGAGTGAGCTATCCAATCTATACATAAAATGTCCCCAACTTTTAAAGCAAGTAGCCAAATAGTTAGGACTCTGTTCTTCGGTTCAATAGCTCATGCTTACGAATCCCACCATTGGCTTGGGTGCTACCAAACATTGGTGTGAGATGCTTAAAAGGAATTCTCGTTCGTATTATGGCGTTGCCATTTCAAAATGCGTGATATTCAGTGACGCTCTGGGGGCAACTTGCTTATTTCCAGATTCTTATGCACTTGTCATTAAAGTGCATCTCATGTCATAAGGTCATTAAGGAACATAACTTTGCTCCAATCAGATACAATCTAGTGGCACGTTGATGATACCACTTCAATCTGATCAATGGACTAAATGAATATAGAATCACAAAGATGTGATAAGCGACTGTGCACTGCCAATTCGGAAATGCTACACCGATGCTTACCGTGATCTAGATGCAGCCTCCCACCCACTGTTGAGCAACGCTCCTGTTTTTTGCGTCCACATCTGCCAGGGTTTTGTAGTTTTCTGATTTTTTTCTCGCTCATAATAAGAGTACAGTAATTACCCACTATGAGTAAAAAATTCTGCTTGAAGATGGAAGCTGGAGAGATATTCAGAATATATTTCGCCACAACTTTCACCTATTCATCCGGATCAATGCCTCCTGCTCATAATTTTAATGCTCAGCACATTTATTAATGCTTTACCATTGACTTATTAATGCTCATGTAAAAGATGCATTTTCATTCCTCTTAGCTAAATAACGATAAATCAAACATGCGAGGGATTTGCAACTTTTGGATAACCAAACGCAAGTCTTCGGACAATTGCTGGACCAGTCTGAAGTTATTTCCATCCTAATAAAGTGATGGAATGTTAAATAGTGCAATATATATACATCTATTGCTGAGATGATTCCGCTTTATATTGTCTAATTCTAAGCAAGATAGCGTATAAAATTTTTAATATATTTTCTAAAATCCACAGAATATGTTTGTTTCGAAAACAAAATGTATTTAAACATCTTCAATCAACCTTTAAATGCAATTTTTGCAATCATGTGAAATGATGGTCCCATACCATGCAATTTTCAGCTTATTTCTCTATATAACTACCGCTGTGAAATATGCCTGCCTCCTTTCATGGATATCTAAAGCAAAGAAGACCCCGTTTCATTCGTTTTCCTATAATTAATATTTTCCTCTGCATACTTCACTCTTGGAAATGATTTTATCTTGGAACATAAATTGCTATGGTAGATAAAAAAAATTTCTTTTGTATTTTTAAATTTTAGTAATTTACTTTGTTACTTCTTTAAATTTTAATATGATTTATTACTTCTATAAATATTTTTTTATTTACAGAAGTAACAAATTATACAATCAATACCATAAAAGATAAGAATTTCAAGGATGCTGAGTATTAAAAGGAGGATGAATTCACAAATCCGTCTGCAGATTCTCCCCAGTCCAACAGTTTCATAGAAAAGAATAAGAAATATTAAAATGCCACAACAGAAACAATAATTGGCAATTATTTCTAATACATCAGTTTAAAAACGCTGGAAATATTAATACTGTGTCGTATAATTAACTAATACAGCATGCACTATATTCAATGAATATATAAAACTTTTGAGAAAAAATACTTTCGTTAAAAAGATTTATTTGTATATTATATTGTCCTATTATATTTCTTATTGTTTTATACATAATTCTTTTATATATTACATAAGCTGTGTTTTTTTGTTAATCATATGCTTCATTTAAAATACTTTCTGGTGCGGTTATCATGCTATACATAGCATCATTTTCGTTCCTTTAAAGTTTCGGGTTCTATTTCCGACTAGATCGTATATCCTCCGATTGCAAGTGCCATTACTCTACAGACCCTCTCAACGAGACAGTAACATCAAGTATTTGTAAAATTTCCTAGGGCCGAATGCTCTCCGTTGGGGTGGTGAAGTTCCGATATCCCAGCTCAGGCGCGGGATCTGGCTCAAGATTATAAGGGTTAGTCAGTGTTAAGGTACTTTTTTTTGACAAATATAGCAAATTAGAAATATATTGTATTAATTTTAACTTGGTACGTTGATAAATATGAAATTCTATCAGAAAATAATTTTCTAAAACGTGATTTCTTTCAATCTTAATAAATAAATGATTTAGTCTAATTTTACGAATATCCGTTCTTGTATATACGAGTATAATTATTGAAAAGCATTTTATTGCAGTATTCATATCGTTTTGAACATCATTCCAACCAACTCTTGAAGTGGTTCCCACCACTGAAATCTTCCTCATCAAGAATCCAGGAGATACTTTACACCCTGCCAATATTTAACGTTCTTAAGTGTTTTCAACAAAATGGTATTTAAATTTGTCAAGCTATTGGAAATCTCTCTAAACAAGAATGTCACCCTTTATTACGACGAGTAGTGTGATGTCGGTAGGTTAGTAAGATACTTTAAGTTTCATCTGCTAAAACTGGGGTTGGGTCCTTGGCAGATTAAAATACCGTGTTCATAAAAGTGCCTCCGCAAAAAAATAAATAAATAAATAAATAAATAATTAAATAAATAAATAAAAAAATAAAAAAAAATTGATAGGGTCTTTAGAGAAGTTAAATGCTGAATATAACTCTGCTGAAGTGTTGCGTTGTGGTGGGTTAGATGCCAGCTCAGATATCGATGTCGTCATTTGACCATTGCTCTACAGTGCGATTTGACTGTTCTTATCGACTTCAGTCAACAGAAATAGGTCAATAGGAAAAAAAATGACCGATAAAATTATAAATGAAAATAAAATTTTAAACTTATGTCCAATAAAAGGGGTGGAGAGTTACATTTAAACTTTTAGCACGAATTTGGAATCAAGAGCTTAACTTCATCCTTAGTTTTGCGATTTACTTCATTATCACGTGACGTCATCATTGGAAGCCACTTATGATGTGTTGCACTCTGTTCCTGCTTCATCCCCTTGCAGATGGTCATGAAAGGGACTCATGAAATTTGTCGAGGGCTGCATTGTCGGTGAAAAATCTCTCGAAAATGGATAGATGTGTTTACTCTTTCATTCCCTCTTTAAATTAAAAAGACGCGCTTTCCCTCAGAGTAAGTAATCTGACTGGCCGACGGAATAAGAGCTCTGGACGGGGTGCCATTTGATTGACGGGAGCACCCGTGCTAATGTACATGTCTCCTATTTAATATTCGAATTAAATGTTCCTAATGATTGTTAATCTTAGAATAGTGATATAAATTAAATCGAAAGCTAAGATAAAGACATCAGAATCCAATGGGTGTGTGGAAGTGATCTTAGGAATCGAACTTGGTGGAATCGAACCGGCATCCCCATCAATGGCAAACCGTAGGAGAATTACTGAATTGTGAGAGGTAAAAGCAGCTATAATCTTTAGAGCAGCGAAGCAACAAAGAGCACCAGAAAATTGGCACTTTATTGAAACAAGAAAAATGGGCATTTTACATAATTGGGCATTGACCGGAATAAGAGCTCTGTCATCGACGCCATTTGCTTAAATCACTTGAGTGATTTTTTAAAAACTTGGATGTGTGTGACGAGCATCATGTCCTGAGCCGCAACATTTATTTAGATAAGAGATAACGAATTACTTTTTTGTTACGCTTCTTCTCTTTATCAAAAGAAAAAAAACTGACGGGAGGAAGTGTTGCGGTTTGTTATGGAAATTTTTAAATCTGATGTCATCATTTAAATCCCTACTTTTCATCTTACATTGCAACAAAAATAAGTATCGTTGAAAAACATGGATAAATTTTAATGTTCTAAGAACTCAAATCAAAAACATCTACACATTTATATTTCAAAGATTTTTTTATTTATTTATAGGTGAATTATAATTATCTTCATTCGCAAAAAAGATGCTTGCATGTAATTTATTTTATTTACTTTCTAAAAAAAATTAAGATTTAAAAAAATTACAATTGTTAAAGAAAAATTAATATTTCACAGTGCCTAAAATGTACATCTTAGTTACATTCAATCAACACTGTATGCGTTTTAAATATTATTAATTGCACTCTACTTTGAACTTACATCATCTTATTGCTGTTGTGGCTTATTCCTCAAGGTCTAGCTTGCAGCTAGTCCAGGAGGTCGTGAATCCTCAAAAAGTCATAAGAGGTCCTCATGCAAAAGCCCTACATTATTGGAGATGTTCAGGGGAGGCCCGTGCGCAGAAATGCACTTGGTGCACTCAAGATAAGTTTTCTGTCCCTCGATATAAGTAAGGCTCCTTGCATGTCCACTCATGAGCATGCTGATGGTGCATTGGATAGCTCCATCACTTCCAGTTTTGAGGACGTTACCAGGAGTTTTTTCAGAATACCAAAAGTGGAACGGAGGAGTCCTCCATATTTTCTGATTTTGCTATCTTTTCAGCTTATTTCGGAAAAGGTCAAATCATTATCAATAGTTGATGAGCCAGTATCCCCTTCTTTTGCAAGAACATCAGCAGACTCATTGCCCTGAACGCCCATGTGTGGGGGAAGCCACTGAAAATAAATCCCGTGTTATATCTCGAAAGCTTTGAGGTCTTTAAGAATCAAAACAGGTGTTCTGTCCCCAACTCTAGTCCAGTTACTCAGATGCTGAATGACGCTACGGTTATCTGTCTAGATCCAAACATCTGTGGTTTCTGAAATCAAAGCCACAAGAGCTTCTTTTATTGCGATTAATTCAGCTCTAAAGATAGAGCAAAAATCTGGATATTTAAGATTAATTTGCTTGAGTGAATTGATGACTTAATGAAATATCCACTGCCGCAGGTACAGTTGTCATCTCTACTGCCATCCGTACAAACCTGGATAGCTGAAGTTGGAATTTGGTTGATGATCTCCAGAGCAACCTGGAAGAGGTAATCAGGTAAATGTTTCTTATCAGTGCGGACACCCAATTCAGTCTGCAAATGCATGCCAGGCAGCCCCTTCAATGGATTAACGAATGTCCTTAAGCCCTCCAAGTTCCAGCAAATTGCCTCAAAGTGAGGAGGGGGTGTACCTGGGTGGAGTGGGTGAAGTACTTCGGGAGTGTATTCTCCTGCTAGGGCAACCCAAGGTGTTAAGGCCACTCCATTATGCTCATCTCAAATCTGCAGGAATCAGTTTGCCGACTTCGGGTGCTCCGGGTCCCCTGGCTTTCACAGAAGCTGTCAACCACTTTCTTCTGCCATAAATCATCCTTTTATTTACTTCGTTTATTTATTTTGGCGTAGCTTGAGTGAGTAATGCACGAATAAAAATCTCAAGGGTGAAAAATGTTTTTTGAATATATATAGAGATAGTTATACTTTTTTATATAAGTTATATTGAAGAGTCTAAGAAAAATTCAAGCTCAATAAATGAATTGAATTCTCAATAAGCTCAATAAATATAGAGACTACACTGGATATCACATTAAATTAATTTGACGCAATTCTTTTTATTATTTATTTATTTATTAAACTACATGCATTTATTTTTATATATTTTTCCTTTAACTGGTTTTTTATTATTTTAAATTTTAAAAATTAAATTAGCTAAAAATGATGAAAGTAACTTAATAAATTTTACAGTCTTGAGCCAGTGCAGACTTAAGCCATACTTTGTGCCAATGTGGTTAACACCCTCTGAAGAAGCTGGACATGTTGGTACTTCGTTCCATTTTCTTTTTATTTTATATGAAATTTTAAACTATCTATTGAACATATTTTCCATCTGTTTGCTAATTTCGTATTTTTAATGCATTATTCTCCATTTAGTTTTTGATTAATTTTATAAAAAATTTACTATTATACATATATATATGAAGCCCGGTGGTTAGTGGTAGCATTTCACACTCCCAAGGCACATGTCCGAGGTTCGATCCAGGGGCTGGGCAAGGTCGGTAAAGTAAGTACTAAGCATGCTTGGGAACTAAACACTAGGGCTTTCACATGAAGCTGACCACCTAATGAGGACATATTCTTGGCACCCCAAGGCTTCTCGACCAAGAAAACAGATATGGGCACTGTAGGCTTTGACCCACATGGGCTGCCGTAACACAGAAAGGAAGAATGTATATATACAGGGTTAGCAAGAAATAAGTTTCCCACTTCGGAGGGCTGTAGAATAAGTTCTATTTGTCCAAATGAGATAAAATTTGAACTACAAATAATTCAAATAATGCGTTTGACATTTATTAAAAAAATAATAATATTACAAAATTTCGCCGATAGATGGCGCTGTAATATTAATGGTACTTATTTGCATATACTGAAAATATGAAAAGTCATTTGCCTTACAGCGCATGCCTATTAGCATTATCTTTGGGTAAAAAGAAGTTGGATTCAGAACGAGCATTAGTTACTTCTCTGCACATCATGCCTTCTTTGCAAGAAAAAGTGCTACTTGTAAAATTGCTCTAGCAGAATCAGCAGAACTCCGTTGCAGCTGTAAAAGAATTTCGCCGTATGAAGCAGATACGAAGAGGTCCAATGTCTCCATGTGCGTTACGCAAGATGATGCAGAAATTTGAAAGAACTGGACAATTTGCAATTCTTCCCAGTAGAGGACGAAAGCCAATCCAGTCTTCTAGCGTCGAAAATGTGGCTACCGCGGTCGTTGAAGCCATCAGTCAGTCGCCGGATGGTAGTGTGAGTGTTCCAGTTGTTTCCCGTGTATTGGATATGCCGTATTCCACTGTATGAAAAATCTTACGGCGGATTTTGCATTTTTATCCCCATAAAATCAAGCCTCTGCACTTGTTGCAGGACGGGGACTCAGAGGTTCGTAAAACTTTTGCACTTCAGTTCCTTGCTCGAATGGTGGATGACGTCACTTGACCATGGAATATTCTGTGGACTGATGAAGCCCATTTTCAACTTAATGGGCAAGTCAGCACCCACAATTGTCGAATTTGGGCAGCGGAAAACCCTCGCGCTATCCATTAAAAACTGAGGCACGGGTTATCAGCCGTCATTTCCCTACGGCATGGCCTCCTCGTTCACCGGATATCACCCCTGCGACTTTTGGTTGTGGGGTTTTTGAAGGACAATGTCTACCGTAAAAGGCCAGCATCTGTACCAGATCTGAAGGACAGCATTCGGCGCCATATCCTTGATATTCCGACAGACTCACTCCGGTCTGTTGTCGAAAATATGGTTTTGCGATTAGATCACATTGTTGAAACTGAAGGGGGCATATTGAATAGTTGTAATGCTACTTTTTTATTATTATTATTTAACATTTATAAAGCATGCCAAATGTTTTATATGCATTACAGCGCCATCTATCGGCGAAATTGTATACTAATTTTTTTAAAAAATAAATGTCAAGCGCATCATTTGAATTATCTGTAGTTCAAATTTTATCTCATTTGGACAAATAGAAAGTATTCTACAGCCCTCTGAAGTGGGAAACTTATTTCTTGCTAACCCTGTACATACACACACACACACACACACACACTCGTGTCCATAAATTAAGGATAATGCAAGTTCAAGCAAAGAAAGAGACAGAAGCAAAACAAATAAGCATTATTTGTAAAGTACATTTATGAAACAAAAGGTCAAGAGGAAAAAAGATGCTATATGTTTGACATCATTAATAAAAATTACGATTTTTACTCCTTAGAGCAAATTTCAAAAAAGAACCTACTTGCAAAAACCAATATAACATGGTTAGTATGATGATTTATACATAGTATACAAACGTACATGTTGTTCCAGAATGATATCCCGATAGATGTGGCCTGTCATAGTTACATTCTGAACATGCAGGTTAGTTCCGGAACCGAGAATAATTCCTTCCCAAACGAGCAATCCTGCACTACCGTAACGGTGTCGTTCAGTGGTGTTCTCTTGGTGGTAACGGGGTACCTGGCCCTCTCCATATGAAAGTCCGGCGAGAATCAGACTGAAGTCTAAACCTGGACTCTTAGAAAAACATCACACAAGACCACAGTTGCGGTGTCCACAATGCATGCTCTCTACTCCAGGCTAACCGCAGGCGACAGTGAGTTGCGGTAAGTGTAACACATCAGACAGGCCTACGAGCATATAGACCAATGTGCCCTAAGCTTCTGCACATGGTCTGCCTTGAAACTGTCGTACCGTAAACTGAAGGGAGCTGACGAGACGGGTCTGATGCTGTGCTCCGTCTGTTTCTTTTGGCAGAAACTGCCAAATACCGGTTTTCATTCGGCGTTGTAACTCGGGGGTGACCTGTGCTGTAACGTCTACTCACATTACCATCATCTTGGAACCGTTGTCAAAGCCTGGAGAGGACACTCTGGGCGATTCCCAGTTCCTCGGATACTTCCAGCTGGGTACGTCCACATTCCAGACGGCTGATAATTCTACCACGTGAAACATCATCCAAATGTTTCCTTTGTGCCATAATTATGCGGTTATTGCATTGAATTGCTTTTAAAGCGCTTGTGAACAATTTTACTTCTTTTTGAAAGGACGGTTTAGTCGGAAGCCGCGAACCCCCTTCAGTAATTTTGGTGTTCTGCGACCCGTGCCTAAGGTGAAGGGCACCTTGGTTATAGCATTCTAATGAAGCCTATAGTATATCTGGCCTGCTAGAGTAGCTTGCCTTAAGCAGTGACTCAAGCAATGCTGGGTGAACCTTATTTCCTAAGATTTAAAACCTCATAATGCATATAAAATCTCTGAGATGGACCTGCCTTTACAGGGTGAGGAAATTTGGTATAAATTAACTAAAGGAATAGGGATGACTCCTTCTGTACCAGTGGTAGAAATGAGCTCTAGTCCATCTATGTCTGGAGCAGAACAGGAAGAAATAAGTAGCACGACGGCCTCTCTAGTAAGAAAAGAAAACAACTTCAAAGGAAAACTTTTTCATCAGTACCCGGTATGTAGGAAACACAATAAGAGATATGAAACGGGGCATCCTACCGTACATGAATGTGACGCCCTTGTCCTTGTGCAAGATTGGCTACTTTAGGTACTCTCGAAACTAAAGTTACCAATTACACCTCATCTCCATAAAGGGCCTCTTGGACTTCATAAGCAGAGTGGGAGAGACCCTGACAGATGGAGCAAAGCTATTTTGGATTTGGGGTTCAGTACGAACTTAAGTAAAGGCCCTTGACTGCCGAATCCAATATTATAATAATCATTTATAATCATAGTTCAAAATTGTGAGTTTAGCTGTTCGTTTTCAGCAGCGTTGTAAAATAAGCAGCTTAAAATACGATGGTATAAAATAAGCACATTACAATTGATACAAAAATCCATTTTAATAAAGATAAAGCTTATTTTGAGGATGCTCTAGTGTAGGATTTCAACATCGCATCGCTCAAGCTAGGCATAAAACTGTTGCGTAAGCTAAGCCTAAACCACAGTTGCATAGCATTTTGTAACCATTCGAGTAAATCATTCATATGAAAAGTATTCATATACATTCGGCCATATTCACTTGTCACAAGGAAGGGAAAAATGGGGACTCGCAAGCATCCACCTCGAAAAGCATACCTTAAGAACGCAGCAGCTTTCTCTTTGTTCAACTGTAACTGTGATCGAACCTGGAACCTATCGCACATGTTACTAAACATAAATAATATAAGTACTAGATAATACTAATAAGAAATACAAAAATATAAATTTTCAAGATTTTAAAAAAGTAATCGTAAAAAATGGTTATTAAAAAACAAAAATATTATAATAAAATTTACGAATTTTTGTAGAAAAATTTGAGCAATCTGAATTTTTCATTTTAGAAATAAGATCATTTTATTTAAAAAAATTAGTTTTCCGAATTCTAAGGTTTCGAGTTTAAGAATGGTTTTCCTACCTTAACCTGACGTGAGATTAACTTAAAAGAACATTTCGATATTACTCGCATTTTTGTTATATATCCACAACCTTAAAAATCTAAAGAAATATTGGATTGTGACACTGTGACACCAACTGTCATGAACCACTTAATTACTTTCTTTTCCTATTCTTAATTAAAATGTTCTTCCGAATGAATCCAACATTCGCGTCCCGATTAATTAATTTTATTTCATCTTCATGATTTAAGCGAAATAAATATCGTAATTTTAGGAGTTCCATTTTAATGTTCGATATATTCAATCAGGTGACGCATTTTCAAACATCAATTATCGTTTTGAAAATCAAGGGGCGTTCTTTTGTTCTCAATCCAAACAGCACTGATTATAAACAACCAATATTGAATTATTATTAATTTCCACACCGAAACTTATCATTGGCTTTTTATAATTTTTGGCGACTTTTTTCAGCTATGAAAAAATTTCACGCTTTGCTTATAATTTTTTCTAATAATATGGCGACTGCAATAAAGTGCATGAAAATAAATCTAGTATCTATCTAAAGTATATATCGATCTGAATAAAATAGGTATCTATCTGAAATTGAAGCGAATTCGAATTGATATTATTTCGAAACCTCCTTCGTCTGACGTACACTTCATAGAAATGGTAGATTCCTTATTACAATATTTGATCGAAATTAAACATGATTTGTGTTCCTTTTTTTCATTAGTAAATGTCACGTAACTATTCAACATTTTGTGGTTTTGAAATAATTTTTCTTTCTTTCTTTCTTTTTTTCTTATAGTACAAAGTGAACAAAATAGAAATGTATATCTTCGTTTCGCTAGTTTCGTTTAGAATTCCAATCCCATTTCATCAATATTCATGAGAGAAATTCACTTTATATTTAAATATTTATTAACAGAAAGTATCATTGCACGTAGTTATGTAACATCTACATGACTTTTTTTAAGTGTGAGGAGTTAAAATATTTCTAGATTATTCTAATGTAGGTATGAGAAATTTTCATTTTATACATTATAAAAAAAGACAACTTTTTTTAATATTGTAAAATTAGCTAAATAATTAAAAATTTAAAGCTAAAATTATTCAATTTAGCCCTATTATGAAAAAATGATCTTAAGAATTATTTTAGAACACATCTAATATCTAATCATAAATTTTCTATTTATTTCAGATTGGGGTTTTTTACATGTATTTAAATACACCTTCGGTAGCCTATTTTATTACTATGAAAAAAGTTTAACTATTTAAAATATATATTCTGTAAATATTCTGTATATATTAGGAGTATTTTATAACAAATTCGCCATGACAAATAACAAAACTCATATATTTGCAGATTATTAGTAGTTAGCAGAAAAAAATATCCAAAATACAATAAATCCTCATTAATACGGACCCTTTTAAACCGGACTTCGCTTAATCCGGACAACTATTTAGATGTACATGCTTACATATATATGTACACACTGTATAAATAAACGGCGAGGTAGCCTGCTAATATATTTTTGTTGAAATTGGAGCATTGTTGGGTTTGTTGAATTTGGATGAGTCAAGCAGTAAACTTTTACCGAATGTGGAGAGCTAACCAGATAAGTTTGGTTTTGAAACTGAAGATTTTCCGTCCACGAAGATGGAGAAACTGAGGCGATCCTGGAAGGCACAGAGTTGTGGTTAGATGCAGATGAATCCAGATTAACATAATTTAACGGAAGGGGAAATTGTTGGAGAGTGCTGCTGAAACCTCTCTGGAAAGGGCTGAGACGATAACGATGAAACAGACGACCCAAAACTAAATTAGATCTTAGTGAGATTAAAGACCATTTAAATTTTGTGGTAACATAGGTTGAAGACAATAGCAGTAAAGCCATGGATATTTGAGACATCTCCGACAGTTAATTGCTTAAGAAATGACCAGAAAAGTAAGGCAACAGAGAAGACCAGTATTTTCTTCCAACCATAGAGCGTGTCAAGTTAGTCAGTCAACATGAGTCCTGACTTTCATGTTCAAAGTAGTTTCTCACATCTGATGTTTATTGTAAGTAAAATAATGTAGGTCACAAATTATTCTTAGTTTTCTTTTATGCAATGTTATATATATTCCTTCTTTTGAATTCAAAATGCAATTTTTACTATGTACAGTAGTTTATTTATATGCCTTCGCTCAATTTATAGGTTATTTTGTTTAATCCGTTCTTTCATTCGTTCGGACTACCTGGATCCCCTGTTAGTCAGGAGTAATGAGGTCCTACTGTTTATATATACACTGGTATGCAAAACTTAAGCAACAATGTAAATTTTAAGCAGATAACCATGAAATTGCATAAAATGAGTTCTTGCGATCAGTGCAATGAACACGCAATTCAGTAGAAAGGTCATGCGTATGCAAATATCAGTGGCAAAATGTTAGAGGTGACGTGAGGGATGCAAAACGCGTGTGCTCGGCGCGCACAGTTCAAGCCTACAATAAAAGGAAGGCCGGAAGAGCAATTAAAGACTTTCATTTCAAGTGCAAGTGAGTGTGTTCGTGAAATATGGCCAGAAGAAATCACCTGGAAGACTTCACACGTGGAAGAGTGATTGGAAAACTGGAGGAGGGACGTAGTGTGACTAGTGTTGCTGGAGAGTTCGAAATGAACAAAAGTGTCGTTTCGCGAACTTGGAAAGCCTTCAGAACCACAGGTACAGCTGTTCGAAAGGTTGGTGGTGGCCGCCCCAGGAAAACAACTTCAGTGCATGATCGCTATATCGTCCTGCAGGCGAAAAAAACCCGAAACCAGTCAGCAAGCGCCATTGCTCAGCAACTGTGTACAGCAATAGGGCGACAAGTGTCGCGGTTTACTGTGGCCAGACGCCTTCACAAAGATGGCCTATTCGCCCGCCGTCCCGAACGCTGCATTCCGTTGACAGCTCGCCATCGGCGGCACCGTTTAGAGTGGTGCAAAGAGCACAAAAACTGGACATCTGATCAATGGAATCGCGTCCTCTTCACAGATGAGAGTCGTTTCAGTGCCACAAGCGATTCTCAACACATGTTGATTTGGAAAGAGGTTGGGACAGGTTTCATCCCAGTAACATAACGGAAAGAGACAGTTATGGTGGTCCTGGAGCTCTCGTCTGGGGAGGCATTATGCTGAACGGGTGGACTGAGCTCCACGTTTTCGACAGAGGTTCTGTAACCGGAGATCGCTATTGTCAGGAGGTAGTCCTTTCCCATGTACGTCTGTTCCGAGGGGCCATTGGAGCAGATTTCATTTTTATGGATGACAATGCACGGCCACATCGGACTCATGCTGTTCCGCAGCTACTGGAAAGTGAAGACATAACCCAAATGGATTGGCCAGTGTACTCTCCTGATTTAAATCGCATAGAACATGTGTGGGATGCTTTGGGGAGACGCATTGCGGCATGATTGCATCCCCCGGGGAACATGCAGCAACTGAAACCGATGCTGATTGAGTGGTGGTGAGTATGGAGAGACAGTGTGAAGCAACCATTGCAGTAAGAGGAGAGCATATCCCATACTAAGGAACATCTGTTTGTTATTGTTCCTCTTGGACAGATGATCTTGTGTAGGGATATTGTGAGTTCAATAAGGCCTATTTTTGTTTGATTCCATACTGTATGCATTGTATTCATTTTTGTGCAACTATGCTTTCGTCATCCTTTAAGTACAAAATGATGTGTCTCATGTCTGAATTTCATGTCCCTCAGATGATTTCTCGCGGAGTTATGGCAGAAAAACCACCTGTTGCTTAAGTTTTTCACAGCAGTGTGTATATATATATATATATATATATATATATATATATATATATATATATATATATATATATATATATATATATATATATATATTAATGTTAAAAAGCTTTATTTTATTCATAAGCAGTATTTTTATTTTGCATTTGCATGCTTTTAATATTTACACAGAAATCTTTGGCAATCATAAAATTTAAATAAAGCTTCTTGTTTAATTTTTCGATACTTGTAAGGAATTTTATCTGAATTCTCCAAAATTTTTAATGCTCAATTAAAAAAAAATAGAACTCACGGAATATACACAAATAAAAACTCAAAATAGGCTTAATTTATTCTTATTTTTTTTCATCCTTTTAACTATTGCATCATTCAAAGGAACAATGATCACGATAAATTTAAAAAAATGAAAAAACTAAAAATCCCTGGTGCAAGACAAAAAATTGCATCAAAATTACCATCATAAACCTTTCGATAATAAAGCATTTTATAGGAATCGTCTGGCGCGTGACGAGTTGCAAATTTCGTGACGTCACGATAAACGTCACGTGACCCTGAAAATTCGGCTTGAGTGTATCGGACCGTACATATGTATGTCAGTGTCACAAACGAAGAGGAAGAAAAAAATCGAAGAAAATAATGTTCTTTTTTTTCTAGTTCGCCGGATCATCAATGAATTATATGTTTTTTCTTTTTTTTTCCAACATCAGCGGGAATGGGATGCAGTGGGGTGTGAGAATCGGACAAATAGGACGTATCTTTGACGGGGTAGACAGGCAGTCGGAGAAAACGAGTTTGGAATGTATTCTGCTTAGGGTTGCCCCGGGAATGGTAAACAAAGTGATTCGCTTGAAAGAAGGGAGCGGCCACTCGTAACTACTAGAGTTAGTTTTTTCTTTTTTTCACTTTTTCCCACTCCATAATTTTGTTATTCATTGTTGTGATAAATAGGTATTAGGGTAATTGTGACGCTGGAAAAAAAGTGGGTAAAACTGGATCTAATTTTAAATCTGGTTTGGTTGAAAGTAAAAGATTTCTAAATCTGGAAATATAACCATAGGCACAACTGTATCTTTTTACTTTCTTTTAGTTTCTTTAAAAAAGCGAATTTTTAACGAACTTTAGATTAAAAAATCTGTTTTTTTTTTATTATTGGTCTATTGCATTGTAATATTGATTAGTATATAAGTTTTAAAGATATATTTTTAACTACTAATTTTTAATATTACTACCTAATTATTAAAACTACCTAATTTTGCTGACGGTAGCAGCTAGTTTTGAGTCACGAAGAAATGAAGAGTTTGACACCTGAGCAGCCATATTGTATTCCATCAACGGCTGGAAAATGCACCTTAAGGAACATCTATTAAAGTTGTATTGCTTCATTACTTTCCGGCTGCCGACAATGATACTGAACATTATACCAACTGACTTGAAAATCACAATAAAATGACGTGGTCGACATGAGCGATGACATCCTCCTCTCCAAACTTCTATACTATTCCGATGCAAGGACATATAGCGTAAGCAATGTTGAACATACACAGGTCGTCTCAAAATGTCATAAAATCTCGGGTATTGAACCTGGAACCTTCTGAACATGCGAGCTGTCTTTCTTTTATGGCATCTTCACAGACTTAGTTATCAAAAGGAAACTAAACTAGATTTTGCTATATAAAGTATAATTTATGGAAGATACAATCCTCTAATCTTTTTTCTGAACTTTTTTTTTTAAAAAATTTACAGATTCTAATTAATTTGGATACATTATATTTATTTATTTTAGACGTTCAATTTTACTCTAATATTGGTTATGCAACCAGTTTCTTTTGTGTCCGTTGCACCTCCACTGAACTATAAAGATCTGAGCTTAGAAACAATTCATATTTTGCTCAATGTAAACTATTTTTGAGCCCAAGTTATTTTCGTTCAAATTATAATTTTATGATTGAGTTCGAAGTGTTAATGCCAAGTATTTTTATTAAGACTGCCATTCAATAAGGTAAAGTTCATCATAATAAATTCTGTTTCAACCATAAATTTGAGGAGAAAATCGGAATGCATTTTTTAAGTTTTAACAACTTGTGCATAAGTGGATCCAGGTTTGGAGATCCAACTGGCCATTATAAAAAGAATACTGTCATGCTATGAGTAAATTAGGACTTCATGGAGTGTTTGGGATACCTTGTTTAGAAATTAAAATAAATAAACATATTCCTCATAAAATGTTTGAAATTTATAAAAATATCATTCCTTTGTTTCAAATTCAAGACTTCGAATTCATTCTTGGCCGTAACAGGTTTTGTAACATAACATTTCACTGCTATTTTGTTGGGTTAAAAATAATATTATTACTTTAAGTGAATTTAGATATCTACGAAATAAATTTAGTTGTCGGTATCATTATTGTCTACTGTGGTTTCTTTCTTTAATTATATTAATTTCATTCATAAAGAGTATTGTTGATTCATATTTCTCTGAAATGATGAAAGGTTGACTCTACCTTTCATCCCTTCAGTGGGTCGATAAAACTGATTACCAAGCATGTTGAGAACTAAACACTATGACCCAGGGACTTTAGTCATGAGAGTTTATTTCTGATTGATTGCTGTACATTTTAAAATGTTCATTAAAATTATAAAAAAATTTGTTAATTTAAATTATTAGTTTACTGTATTTATTAATTGTTTTAACACCGTCCCTTTGTATTCAGTTAGAAAAAGCAATCGTATTAGTCAAAATTCCTTACCATTCTACTATGATAATGGCAGTACATCATGATAGAGCAAATGGCATTTTATAAGTTTATTTTTTATTAAAAATTACTCAGGTACATAAATGCGTAACATCTCAGAGCATTTTATATTAAAACTTTAAAATACGTTATTATTATTTATGCGACCACCCTCACAGCCTTACTCGAATTGAGCCATTTCTAATTTTCTATGATCTATTTCTAAATTAAGAGCGCAGCTGTTTCTGCTCCTGATTTCGTATGATGGCGATGTTGTTTGGATGTGAAATTTTAATCTATTCAAACTCTCTCGTCCTTCTCCTTGACATTGGCCGTGCCGATTCCTTCCTCTCGCAGTGTTTTATTTGACAATCATAAAGTTCTCAAGGTCGTCAGGACAAAGAGAAAATGGCGTCTTTTTCCCGTATAACTCACAACAAACAATGAAATATTATCTCCATTTTCATTTTTCTTTTCTTTTTTTTTTCCTTCTCTTTTCATTTCTTTCCCTATTTAGTCCTGAGAATTCCCTGAAAGCTTTTCGGCGGGAAAAAATAGAATATACACCATCGTTCGCGGAGATGCAAATTAGAATAAAGAGTCAGTCGTGAAAAAGAAAAAAAAAATAAAAAAAATCACGATGAAAAGAGGACGAAAATACATAAGAATTTTAAATATTTATTTTTAAAAAAATCCAGTTTATATTTAAGAACGAGGTCAAGAAAAAAAATCAGAAGAAAAAGATGAGAACGGGATATTTCAAGGGCATTGGTGATTTTTGTTTTCTTTTGCGTTGTTCTATTATTTGATAATTTCAGAAATATGTAATGAAAAAAAAAATCAGAAAGATTTTTTAAAGGATTTTCATTTTTAAAGAGATTGTATACATAATAAAAGTCATCAATGTAATTGTAATCGCACATTCCAAGTAGATTTATAAATTCAACGAATTTCCAAATTTTGGTTACTAATACTGCGCTAAATTTTTTTCTTAAAAAAAGAACATGTGCAAAATAGCATTGATCAAGAAAAAAATGGCGCTAAACAGGGTTTAAATTAGAAACAATGTACCAAATATGTTTTTGTATTTTGATGAGTCACTAGTATTTTACTCAAAACTTCAATTCTAACTGTTATTTCTTAGCTTTACACACAAATAAAAAATTTTTAATATTCATTTAAATGCTTTTTTGTAATTAAAATAATGAACTTAAAGAATTTATGTGCAGTTATTTTTGCAAATAAATTGGAGCACAAATTTTTTAATCGTATATTCTGAATTATTATATAATTTTAACATCATTAAAAATTAAATTCTTGTTTTAATTATCATTGAATTGCAATGGGGGAAATAATAGAACAATTTGGCATTTGCTTGGCGCACTTTGAGTCACTTTCTGCTTATCGGGATTTTACACATGTACCAAAAATAACAAAACACTCTCGTGCATTTCACAAATAAGGTGCATGTTTTTTTTAATTTTCTTTACTGACATCAGTACTTTTCACAAGTTTTTGCATGCAACTAAATTGCTTAATTTAGCACATGATCTTAAATTAACATAATTACACAATATACCAATTAAGATGTTGAAATATTTAGAAATAAAAAATAGTTTTATAAAAAGGGAATATGCTTGTGTGTGTTTGATGCAATTAAAAAAAAAGAATTAGTCATGGTCATCTACATATTTTTCATTCGAAAGAATAAATTAATACATAGAAAATTTGACTAAATTAAAAATTAATTAAATAAGCATCAAACTTAAAAATTTTTCACTTTTTCATATTGAAATTTTTAATGAATTAAATCGAAAATTTTACATCATAAATTTTGAATACAATAAATATTTGAAAGAAAAATGATTGTAGCAAAATTTTCTATGTCATTGAACTACTTAGAGGACAATTTAACTAATGAAGTCTATTCTAGGTTTTTTAACATCTGTTTCGTATTATTGTCTTCCGTTAAAACCTTTATTGGTTATGAGTCTCTTCCAAGTATTTCAAAGAAGTAAACCTGGAAAATTCCCTTGAACCCACCTTAGCAGGCGTGGACATGGAAATCAGATGAGCTGCGTCTTTTGCTTGTTTTTCAACAGATCGTATTCAGTTCTTTTCTTTCCAAAATAAGTAGTCCTTTAGAAAAATAAATAAATTAATTAATAAAAACAAAAAGAGGACAATTTTAACCTAAGGTGAAACCACTTAATTATATTTGTAACATCTTGTAGAGTAAATAATGAGGACATTGCCTCTAATTGATCATGAAGAATTCGAGATAGATAGTTAACCATATCGATTTGTACCTGAAAAGTTAAGCTCTAGTCTTTAGTTCAACAGTGTGTAGGCTTGAATCCTGATCAACACTGGACATTATAGTACTACGAAAAATCTTTATGCTCTTAATCCCGATTAAATTAATCACAGTGGAAATTAAAATGGCCGAAGTGAAATAAACTAGACCATAAAATGTTTGATAAAATTCGCCAGATTCGTGTGAAATTCTTATGACATACAGGGCCATTTCATCGCAAATTATTTATATTTAAATCAATTAGTATATGAAACTTCAATTGATGATTTTTAAAGTAAATTAAAATACTGGTTAAAAATACATTTATTTTAAATGAAGCAAAATTGTGTGTGTGTTTCTGCAATAATTTTAATTAAAACATTCAACGAATTCTTATTTGAATAATCGAAGCATTTAAAATAAAATGCATAAAAGAATTTTATTTTAAAAAATCTGAAATTTTTTTAGAGAATTTCAAATTTTTAAAAATTTGAAAGCTTTAGCGATCTTAATACTTAAGCTATGCGTCAAAGATTCATATTTCATCATCAGATTATTTTTGATATAACAATGTAACATTATTTATAAATATTTAATGAAATTATAATGAAGTGTAGCGAAAATAATGTAATTATTATAAAAAAAGCTGTAATTATGAAAAAATAAAATATTAATGAGTAAAATGAAGAAGAAAAACAAAATAAGAAAATATATCAATGTTAATTTATAAGATTTCAAAACAGTAAATAATTAAGATGTTGTCTAAGTATATTTCTCTTATATTATAGTTCTGTTCTCTCTCTCTCTCTCATGTACATGGGGAAAATATATTTAATATAGATTTAAAAAAATATTAATATATATTCATTGCACCCGATATATTGAAACATTCAATTATTATTAGTGATAGTTTTATTCAATTCATTTAAAATTTAACTGTTAACCAAATGTAGATATTTTTACAAATTTAGGAATATGGAAAAAAATGCAACATTTAACTAATTTCGACAAAAAAGTGTTAATTCTTAAAATAAGTTATTAATAAAAATTCTTAATATATACAATTTATGTAGGTGATATTGTGTATCATGACACATTAAGTGCAAGATTAGTTGTAACATGTATTCAATCGGGAAACAGCTTGTTATTTAATTGCGTCTTAAGCGGTGCAATTAAAATCAATCATTTATAAGAAAGAAACGCGATCTTCATTTAGGAAATAAGGAAAACTTTTTCCTTCCTCTAGGCTGATGCCAAAAAAATAATAACTGCCAGAAAGTTTACCATCAAAATGGAATTATGGAAAAACTGGTGTGACGGCATTTTATTATTTTTAAATATTTGTGCCTCAGTCCTTGATTCTAGAATTCAACTTTTCATGCAGTTATTATTGCTCACTGAGTCCAAGGCTGCTCAGAGATTCAAAGATAAAATTCTTTTCTTTTTTATCTTTTTTTTTAAAAAAAAGAATATAAATTGCATATTCGATCATTTGTCGTTATAGCAGTAACATCAGTGTTCAATAGTTATTTAGATTTATTATCACTATATATATAGGTATATATATATATATATATATATATATATATATATATATATATATTCACAATTAAATTATAAAATATTAAAGAAGCTACTTTATTAAAATTAAATTTTACGACCACAAGATGTACATTTTTGGTAGACAAAACAGAGACTGACCACAAATAATATTTAATTAATAAATTTTAAATAATATATAATTAGAGGAATCCTGTTGGCTTAGTGGTAGCGCTTCGCGTTCCCAAAGCTATCCTCGGTTCATTCCTCGAGCTGGGGAAGGTCGGTTTAGCCTTTCATCCCTTCAGTGGGTCGATAAACTGAGTACCAAACATACCTGGGAATTAAAACACGCTGACCACCTAACCGGGATCAGGGCCCTCAGTCAGGGAAACAAATTTGGGCACTGGTCCTCATATGTGCTGCCACGCCATAGGTTTAGTTTTCTATATAATTATAAATTTTATATATATATTTATATAATGTTGTTACTAATGACACTTGGATAAGCCAAGCACGCTATGCCTTGGCTATGCGAATTTAAGTCAACTGGTAGCGTCTTTCGTTTAATCAGAGCACCATGAAGGTGAAAGTACGACTATTGCTCTTCAAAACCTCCGATAGATGGCAGCACCAGAGGATCTACTCCCTCAATTTTGGCATTGATCTGAAGGGGGAGTAAATTTCTCCACACCGTTGCACCCATGGTAACTGCTCAACGACCTACCACAGGGCTTTCAATTCCACAGATTTAATGAGCACGTATATCGCATGTACTCGGTGGGTCTTTGGCGGCATTGGGAATCGAACCCCACCCTTCTGGATAGAAGGCCTATACCCTAACCACTAGGCTACCGCGGCCCAAAAATAAATAATAAAATGTTTAAATTTGAATATAAAATCAACAGTTTTTAAGCACGTAAAAAACGATATAAGGCTATTGATTTCTGAATGTAAATAGAGAGAGAAGTAAAAGTTTTTGTAAATTTTTTGAATTGTTTGCAGAGCATTTTGTTACGGAAAAGCTTTTCATGAATAGAGGATTAGATTCGCATTTCACAAAGAAAGAAACCAATGGCACTTCAAGCACACTCGGACGGATATGTGTCTGGGTACATTAGTATCGTAACAGTCGATTTTGGCACTATATGGCTAATTCGTAAGGAATCTACAGTTTAAAATGGATTCAGAAAAACTGCAGGCTCGAGGTATTAATCGAAACCACGAACTGTTGAAAAGTAAGCCAGAATATTAATTATTAAACTCTCAGGGGGTAGCTAGGTTTGCAAGAAGTAGAAATGCAACGCTTATCTCCATTTGTTCAATAACAATCACGATCAAACTTGGGATATAGTAGCAGTTTAGTCTGTTGCACTTGGCTATGAAAAGTCAAATGAAGCAGTTTCAATACACAGAATCATATCGAAAAAACTAACCCATTTTAATTTTGTCAAACTATTATATTATATTCTCAAGAGCTTTTGAAGATGAAGGATAGTAAATAACTGCTTTAAATCCCTAAAAATAATATAAATATTATTCTCAAAATTTCCTGTCACGAAAAAAAAAAAAATTGTAATGTCAAACTCACGATCAATAAAAAAAATTTCATATTATTAAGATTGTTTTCTAGTTTTGCACATGCGCATTGGAGTGAATTAAATTTTAAAATATAAAACTAATTCATGAACAATCATATGCGCTAACTGCATTTTACTACCGCAAGAAATAAATTTTTATATTTTTGTAGAGCTGTTCCGTCAAATATACATGGTGTATTGTATTCACTAAGGTGATTAAAATATTTCATTTTTGAATATAATTTCTCTAAAAAAAGGAAGGAAACCCGGTGGCTTAGTGGTAGCGTTTCACGCTCCGGAAGCACAGATCCGAAGTTCGATTCTAGGGCTGGGCAAGGTCGACTCAACCTTTCATCCTTTCAGTGGGGATAAACTGAGTACCAAATATGCTTGAGAACTAAACACTGGGGGTTTCACGTGTGGCTGACCGGACATATGCTTCGCACCCCAGGGCCTCTCGGTCTCAGAGATGGGCACTGTAGTCCTTGGCCCACATGGGCTGTCGTACCACTAAGTAAATAGTTCTCCAGAAAAGTGCGTTTTGCTCTAGAACACCGACAATTATTGTAAGAAGCTTCGAAGTCTAACGTGATATTAAAGTTAAATTTTAAGTATCATATTAGGCTTAATATGAAACGTTCCATACATTTATTCGATGAATAAGTTTTTTTTTTAATTAAACATTTTTAAAAAGGACCAATTGTTTTGTGTTTGATTTCTTTGCAAAATTCAACTCCAAGATGAATTGTAATTTAGTCTGTTTAACCCAATACGAAATGTATTTTAAGAAATGATTAAACTTTTAGTTATCAATGATATATTAATATAAAAACTTTTTAATATCAAAATAAGTAATATCACTTATAGAAACTAAATTGTCTGTTGGATTTTGATCTGATACTCAAGTTGTTTCGTCGAAACGATGTGGAATGTCGTTTACATTTTACTTGATGAATTAAAGTTGATGAGAAGAAAATCAGACGTTATTTCTACAGCAATTACTAGCGGCTGAATCACCCTGTTCTTCCTTGTATTCACCAGATCATCGGAAGACTAGCATGACGCAAAGAGTATTAGCAAACGAAAAGTAAAGAGAGAGACGTCGAGAAAAAGCGGGAACTCCCTGAAAAGTGCAAGGGAAGTAAACAGACGGCGATTTCAATTATCGTCACTAAAGAGGGGGGAATTGCTTAAAATTGAATGTTCCGTAACTTTCAAAATGTAAAGAATTAAAATTGATGAACGAAATTAGTTTTAAAAAAGAAAAGTGCTAAAATATTATACTAATTTCTGTTATATATATCGTTTAGGTGTAAGAATACATAGACATAGGCGACGGAGCACCTGCTCTGTACCTTAAGTTAACAGGTTTTGCTCCACTCCGTAATACATCTGGTAGTAGAGTTGAGTTTCAATAGATCTTCAAGGTTTGAAATTAATAATTTGACAGAAATATAACATTATCGACAAAACATTTACAAAATTCCCAATACGGGAGATGACATGAGGTAAACATTGCACTAAAATTGTAAAAATAGATTGTCCTAAACATTCCATGTAACCTTGGTTATAAAAATCTAACTAAATTCAGATGAAACACATGATATAAAAAGAGTAATACTTGATGACTAAAGATTAAAATAGATAATGTAAAAAGACTATACGCGCAATATAAAATTTATGTGTCATGCAGGAGAGTATGAAAAAAAGCAAATAAATAAGACAGATTTACAAAGCATACATGTATAAAACTCATGCTTTAAATGCGTTATGTAACATTACGTTTTTCATAATACCAAAGGTCTTCATTGCTTATAAGCAGATAATTAAGTTTTCACTGTACATGAATGGTATAAAACTAAACATTTGCTGCAGATAATAAATTGGTTGCAGAAATGCATGAAATCATCAGTTGTATCAGGACAGGATGATATTTTTTACATCCTTTAATATTTTATACGACAGCTTTACTGCGCAATAAGAAACGATTCAGTGACACCCACTGAAGCACATTAAAAAAGAGAAAATGTGTATAAGTATTTATAGCAGCTGTCGTCAATCTCTAAGCAAATGTTAACTCCTACTTAATTGTTTAATAGGGTATTAATAACTATAATACAACTGTAGGAAAATGAAGAAGATCATTGATCTTATGTATGGAAGGTAGCAGGTTCGATACTTGACCATACCAAATTCAACGACATAGGTGCTTTCGAAGGGTCTATTGCTCATTGGTGTGATGGGAAAGTTTCGTTGTCTTCCCGGACGACTTGCCGTAATTCATGAAATGTATCCATTTGTTGCAAAGGAAAAAAGTAGAAAAAATTAATAAGCACTCACACCCAAAAAGATGTTGATTGTAATATTTACCTATCATTGTTCAACAGAGACTGGAATCAAACTCAAGACTTTCCACTCTGAAGAAAATATTCCTACGACTACGTTTCGGTGAGCTTCATTTTGTGGTATTCCAGAGAGGATTGAGCCAGCTCACGTATCAACAATATCACTTGACTGTAGTCCGAAATAAGTAGTTAGATGTGTGGAGTGACTTCCGTATATTGAAATAGGAAGCCGGAAACGTAAAAGTATATGGTGGCAAACATAAGAAAATCAGGTTAGTGAAAAATGTTTTATAAATATTAATAGACATCCTGTATTAAAAAAATTATGCTCGGGAATATGGTACTTGATACAAATTTAGGTACTTTTTTATATTTCAGGTAAATATATTTGATCCATATAAAAATAAATGCACTCGATATATTGACTTTATACCAGATAAGTTTTCAAAATTCCAAAGCTTCTGGAAATTTATTATTGCATTTTCAATTTATGCAAAGCAATGGGAACATTAGGAATGAAGACATCTTAAATTAGGAGTTTTTGGTATCCTCATGGAATATTCAGGAAAACAGATGATAGCAGAAATTTCAAGCGGACAATTATCGAAGAGATAATCATGTAGATGGGATTTTATATTGGAATCATTATATATTATTATACAAATTTAGTTTGGTGTTACACTGCAAAGGTCATATTTCGCTTACGTGAGCTGCATAACCAACCAAGAAGTCTCACAGTTGAAAGTGTGGCAAGAAATTATTGCGTTGTCGGAAATGTAGTTGTAGAAACTGATCACGAGTTCATATAAAGTACATCTCTTGAATAAAATAATTACTCTCGCTTAAAAAATTTTTAGACCTAAATTTGCTTATTTTATTTTCACCTCATATATTCAGGTCGACTCTGTCTTTCATTACTTTAATGAGTCGATAAACTAAGTACCAAGCATGCTTGGGAACAAAGCACTGGGGGGGTTCGCATTAGGCTAGCCAACCAACTGCGGCACATGCTTCGCCCACTCAGGTCCCTCTTTCAGAAAAAACATCTATCGAAACTATAAGCCTAGGCCCCCATATAAGTTGTCGTTCCACACGTTTTTCCTTTTTAAAACCATTTTGTTATTTTGAATCATTGCCATGCGATGAAGTCGACACCTGAGCTGACAACCTTCTCTAAGACATTTCCACTAAGAAAACAACAAGAATCTGTGAATATTTAATATTCATATTGGTCCCCTAGACAGGAAAGGGTATAGAACCCGCAACTTATAGGACACAAGAGCAAAGTATTTCATACTAGATCAATGCAGCCCTGCATTTAAGCATCTTTATACTGTTTAAGTTAACAACAGCAAAATTAAGAGAGTTTCTCTTTTACATCTTGTTTTAAAACACGATTGTATGTAATATTTTAAGTGTGAACAAGTGAGGCGACAAACTTTCTCACATTCGTTACAGAATCTCTCCTCCTTTAATTTTAATCAGCGTAAAATGCTAAACGTGTTTTCGAAGTCATTTGGGAAAGGCGGAATCTCTCTTTACGTAAATAAATTCTAATAATGGTGTTCGAGAGAATTCGAACAAAAATGCAGTTCCTTGGACTTACATGCGAAGGAGTCGTCAAGAAATGACTCATTTTAAAGGATGTTGAAAGCAGATGCAAATCTCTTCACCCCCACCTCTCCCTCACATCTGTCACTCTCACTTAATCTCGCTAAGTGCTCCTGCTCTTAATGTTCCCTTTAAACGCTTAAATTCGCAAGATTTGTGTTTAAATGCACTTTCTAACTGGCTCGCTCTGCCCTTATATCTCGCAGCTCATTAAGGAAAGAGCCGAATGTATGCAAAGTGTCACTTAAGCCGTTATTCCTAGTGACGCATCACCTAATACATATAAATGTGTGAATATATAATTATTATTATTTATCATATAATTTTATATGATATTATATTTATTATATGTGAATTATCATTCACAATATACATATAATAAATAATATTGACATGTATGTATGTAATATTGTAATAATTACATACTACACATATAACCATTACATTGCAAATTGCTTTTGCCTACAAGCATACACGCATAGTTGTGCAGGTACCAAATTGTACCTTGTGGTTAATGAGCTTGGAATACTCTCCCATCAACAAGCGCCTCGTCGTTTTCAGCCACTGTCAAGTGAAGAGGTTACATCTGAGCTGGCACATTCCTCTCCACGCCAGCGGCTGCACTTTGGACGTAACAAATGAACACGGACTCGTCCCCACCCCACGGAGCTCCAGCAGCCCAGTGAGGGAGAATGTTTTTCTCGCTTACAAACTATAGGATACTACCTATTCAATAAAAATAAAAGAATGTTCTCTTGTAATGTCTATATGTATGTAATATAATAAACATATCATTTCAACTGGATGTATCTTATCTTGATGACTATTATTGCATTGTATTGCACATGAGGAAAATCATACGTTCTCTCGCGTTCATGTTCAATGGAAGTATGCTTGAATAATCCTAGGGAACGTAAAGTATAACAAAAAAGAGTCCCAGCGAAATAATTCTTCCAAAGCAGTTGCACGAATAATGTTTATTCTGTTGCTTACAAGCAATTTTTTGCATCCTTCAGAAGCAATATTATTACAATAGCAATAGCAATACAATTTGATACTTCCTTGTATATTCCATGAACCGTCCCATGGCACTACCAAATGAGACGGAGCATGTAGCTTGAATCTGACGAATGTACTACGCATTCTCTTCCACAGGAGAAATACTTATAAATGCAAAAATATGATGCATTTTCTTGTATCATTCAGATAGAGCTCCAGTAGCTTCACACCCCTTCCCTTTAAGATCCGCAAAGCATTGTTTGCCGCGGGCAGTGGTTGGGAGGGAGAGTGATCATATTCTCCCTCACTGGGTTGCTGGAGCTCCGTGGAGTGGGGACGTGTCCACGTTCATCTGTGACGCCCAAAGTCCTGCCGCTGGTGTGGAGAGGAATGTGCCAGCTCAGATGTGACCTCTTCACTTGACAGTGGCTCAAAACGACGAGGCACTTGTTGATGGGAGATGCTAACGGCAACTAAAAAAACTCTTCCGGAATCCCTCTGAACACCCCCCCCCAAACAACCACTGACTTATGCCCCTTATGATATTTCCACTTGCCTAATTTGGACTCATCTATTTCAACAATTTTACCCTTCTTCCCCCCTATTTTTTCTGAAGGAAGTTCAATGTAATTTAAAATTGTTGCATTAATAAATTG
The DNA here is from genome assembly GCA_037975125.1 of Latrodectus hesperus. NCBI lineage: Eukaryota > Metazoa > Arthropoda > Arachnida > Araneae > Theridiidae > Latrodectus > Latrodectus hesperus. The sequence continues at coordinate 16,872,735 of CM075855.1, forward strand.
CCTCCAATCGGCCAAATTAGATTTTGAGAAGGAATACTCCTCAACTATCTGTTCTGTTTTAGATAACCTCAAAATTTCGAGTGTAATGAATAAAATTTCAAACAATTTTAATTTAGAATGTGAAAATCACAAACCATGCCTAATAGATTTTTCTGTATTACATTGTTTTTCAGCATTATTTTTCTTACATATAAGCCATCGGAATAGCCTTTCTTTGGGCTAATCTTCATTTCAGATCCACATTTCTTGCAATTTGCGCCTTTTAATAATCCAATTTCCGTTAAAAAAATTATTTGTGAATCCTGAGCTAATTGAAATAAAAAAAATTCTATTAACAATTCCGGGTTTTCCAACTGTTGGTCTAGAGCATAGGTTCCCAAAGTGGTCCAGGTGGACCCCCAGGGGTCCATGTATATGTGAAAAGAAAGCAGGGATTCACAAGTTATAAGTGGGGGTCCTCGAAAAATTTTCTGGTTTTCATAATAAAGAACAAAAATTTTGGCTTGGATTTACGTATCAACGTAGGCACGTACTCAAAAAAATTCGAGATTCAGTTCAAACACAGAATTGAATAGAACAATAGATAATAGTACAACAGTGACACATGTCGAGACTTGCGAAGTGCCGCCCGTGCGCCGTCTCATTAAAAGTATGACTATCTTTAATTGTTGATTTACATTGCAGAGTTCATTGTTGATTTTTTGTCAATTATTGAGTGTTTGTAATAATAAATGTTTATAATTTTGTAAAACCACGAATATTATTTTAATAACTAGGACACAAAAAAATGTGCTATATTTTTTTCTTCTTAACACCCCCAATTTAGGGTGATATTTTTTAGGAGTTTTGGGAATACAGTAGAAATGCAGCGGCAAGGGGTCTACCAAAAATAGTAAAATTTTGAAAGCGGTCCATGAGAAAAAAGTTTGGGAACCCATGGTCTAGAGCTTGAAAAAGTAAAATATCCATCATTATAGTTTCTTTAATTTTAATTAAAATAATCTGTTGAAATTTCTCAACAACACTATGCACATGAGACATTACGGAAATATAACAATAAATTAACAAAAATGTATAAGATAATAATAAATTAACATTGTTTTTTGCAAGTATTTGGGTCTCATTGTATGAGAATATACAGTGCTTCTTTGCAGTCAAGACACTTGTAAATTAAAAGGCTGTTTCATAGTTCGTAAATTTTTAGCTTCTGTCATCTGACATTGGGTTATCTGTGTACATAAGTTATGCATGATTAAAAACATGATCATTAGAAGTTTGTGTGATCACAATGTTTATGCATCTAAATGCATGTTGTAAATGTTTGTTCTTCCATTTTGTCCTGTTATATATATATATATATAATTTAAGCTTCATGTAATTAGTCTCATTCTTTAATTTATTTATCCTTGCATCTATGAAATCAATAAAAAAAGACACAATGTAATAAGTATGAGAGTATCATAAACGATGTTTTTCAAGGGACTAATTAAGTAAAACCCCTAGAACTATTTTCAAGAAAACTGAGACATTGACTGATGCAGCAGTTCTCTTAAATATGGTGGAAATTACTTCCAAAGTGAAATTTTTACTTCTTAATGAGTAAGAAACTTTTGAAGTTGGCAAAAAAATTGGACGAAAAAAGTACAATCAGATGAAATTATTAATTAAGCTATGTATAAATTGTAATTATATCTAACTTAATAAAAATATATACATTAAAATATTAAATATATATATAATTCAAAGGTATAAATTTTTACAGTGGGACAATCCAAGGTTGTAGGAGCCTCTTACTGTGATTAACATGTATGTTAAGTTTAACCATTCAGTCAAATGTTCTGCTCTGTACAAATAAATCATTTACATTTGTGCTGTACAAATATGTAAAATTAAAGCAAACTTTTTTAATGAGTATATATATATATATATATAGAGAGAGAGAGAGAGAGAGAGAGAATATTTAATAAAATTGTAATTGCTAATAGAATTATTATATATTTGATAAATAATTTTCTAATATTAAGAAAGATGATGTATGTTTAAAACACTAATAAAAGATCCTACAAAATTATGTTTTATTAGAATCAAAAAATAAATGCATACATTAGATTGCAATTTTTCATGCATATCTACAATAAGGAATGTGATTTACAATTACTTTCAAGTATGGAAACTAAACAGAATGGAAGTTAAAATGGCAACTACATAAAACAAAATGAATCATAACAAAACATTAAAAGATAATGTGAAATCTACATATTTAAAATTTTATGTTAAGAGATGCCAATAAATATTTTCTGTTAAGGACTCGTGTGTGTTAAACAATACTTAAGAATTGAAATAATTACCAAGAACTAGGTAGAACTAATTTTTTATTTAATAAACATATATATTCAATGTTTTGACAAAGATTTAAAGAAATATCTAGTTCATAAACATATATTAACTTGTAATAGTTTTATTCAAAATTTAACACAATATTTGTAAGCAACATTATGAAATCTATATAAATTTGTAGATTTAGAAATCAATAAAAAATTGTAACTTATATCTGTAACATGCACTGTAAGTTATATCTTTACTCATTTTTAAGGGAATTTTATGAACAAGAAAATTAGAAAACTCTTAATTTAAAGGTGGAAAATAGGGGCAAATTTTAGTGGGGAATGAGTCGGGGATTACTTACCGCAATAGGGATAACTGAGACATTATACCCCAGCTTCCTAATTTCCTTTAGCATTTTCCGACGCAGATTTTCTCCGCATATGTGGTCAGTTTGTCTTGAAACTGTTTGTCCCCTCTCGCCTCAGGGTATTCCTTCCTGGAACTGTATGTCTGTAAATCTCAGGGGTGAGGAAAAAGTAGGGCTGGCTCAAATGTTTCTCAAATTTGACACCGGAAATGTCCGTTGTGGGCTTAGTCAAGCAATGAGAGAGAAAAAGCTCTACTCGGAGATTTTGAGAAAAAATATTATTTTATTTGCTTTTAAAGTTCAGCAGAAAAGTTATACGGATGCATAAAAAAGTGAACAATTTTGTTAATATTATTCATTAAATGATCAAAACTTAATTTGTTTGATCATTTAATGAATAATATTTAAATAATGTTTAAATTAAATTAAAAATATAAAATATACTTATTTTATTTTTCTTGATATAAATTCAATTTGCTTTGATTTTACGAGATTTGATTTTTATAATGGGTTTTATGAGAAAACGAAACAGTTGCACTTCTCTCTAAATACTTCATTTTTATAAATATTTTCCAATGGACACAAATGTCGAATTTCTTATCTCTTAAAAAATAAATAAAATAGCGTGGTTTTGCATTTCTGGTACTTATTTCCGCAGATGGGAGCTTCTAAATAGTCAAATGTCGTTTTAATTTATGATATGGTTAACCGATGAAATAGGAACTTGAGACATCATCCAGTTCTTCAAACTTTCACACAACACCAGTGCGGACAAACATTAAACACAACAGAATCATTACATGGCAATCTATGGATTGGGTACTTTCTAGCAGATGTCGATACCTATACTTATGTATATATAAGCCCTTCTTAATACAATAAAATTAAACTGATGCTGGAATTCAACCTGTTGTTGCCCCGATGAATATCTGAGCACTATTTTCCTCACCAATCTGCAATGATTTCTAAATGTAAAACACGCTATACATTTAACCCGAAGCCCGGTTGTACAGTGGAAAAAGCTCTTCGCGCTCCCAACGCGCAGGTCCGAGATTCGATCCTTGGGATGGGACAGGTCAACTCAGCCTTTCATTCCTTCAGTGATTCGATAAAACTGAGTACCAAGCATGCTCCTGAACTAAACATTAGGTTTTCGCGCTAGTAACCAGGACATACATTTCGCACCCCAAGGCCCACGAAAACAGGTACGGGCACTGTAGGCTTTGGCTCCTATATACTGGGCTGTCGTGCAACTGAGTTTAGTTTAGTATTTTAGCTTTTATAAATTCAATCACTTTTTTTTTTGAAAAAAATAAAGAAAGAAAGTACTTTCTCTTTAGTTTGTTTTCTCTTACAAACATTGATTAAAATGTCCCGTAAGAATATTTTTTACATGATTTCATCAACGTACAAGGTTACTAACTAACATTAAACATTCAAAGCTGTTTTTTAATGTCAAACTGTTATTACACTTTAAGTAAACCCTCAGTAACAAGAAAGGAATTCCTTATAAAGATCAAAGTTCGATGACTAGTCACTGCTCACTAAAAAAAAAGATTGATTTCAATTCAGCAACCGTCCATTTCGTTCGCAGATAACTCACTATTTTAAGCAGCTTTCTGAAACAAAAACGCAAGCGGAAATATGTTGATAGGGGCCTGACCCTCATTTTCGAGACCAAATCCTTCCTCCTCAAGGTGTCAAGGAACTTTCTCCGGTGAATAAACTGGCCCAGAACGCACAACAGAGATACAAAAAAAGAGAGAATAATAAAAAAATAAGGCAGGCACACCGTTAACCTCCTGACACACATTCTAGTCGTCCAGATGTCGCCCAACCATTTGATATTATTTGTTCATTTTGGCGTGAATCGACGGTGCATATTCTACGTTTGTTGTTGTTTTTGGCCGGGTAATTCACCTCACTATTTACATGCTCGCTTTTTTTGTCCTGTAGGTATTTGCCAAAATGTTCGATTTATTTTTAGAGTTTTTCAATGCGGTTATCTCGTCTGTGTGAAAGTTCCTCTAGTATGGAGCCTATTCTTTATTCTTTGTCGTATGAAAATAATCAGCGACACAACAGATTTATCTGTAGATAATTATCTATCTGTAATGAATAGAATTCCTCATTTAAATTTCTAAAAAGATAGCTTAAAGCCATATTGGGAAATTTGCATATTCTGTACTTTTTGTCGTTATTCGTGATATTTACTTCAATCCGGATAAAATTAATTTACAGCCCAAATTATTATTTTTATGTTTTAATTTCTGAAATGTAAGGAAATCGACTCCTGAACTCATCGTATTATATCCAAACTTACTCACATTTATTTCCAAGGAATATTCTTACGTTTCATGGGCTCCTTCATGATGATGGTCTGCGTGGTATCAGGAATCCAACTTGTTACCTTACAGACAATCAAAACAATTCCTGCACTATTATACTTTAAGCATTCCCCTTGCATTCAAAATATGAATCTCGAATTCGTTTTTATTTATCTAATTCCGCTGTTTCATTACTTCTGGCAACTTTTAGAATATCAAATTACCAGAACAATGAAAGAATGAAATTAGACAAGAATCATTCAACATGGAATGGTATAATAATAATAATAAAATAAAAAATTTACACACAGCTGTAAACTTTTCATGTTTTTTCATTATTGAACGGTTATATCTATTCGTAAGCATTTTTTGTGATACATAAATAAAATATAGAAATATTTAAGAATATAAATTTATTTCGTTAGACACATATCAATGAAGACCACAGCTAAGTTTGATTTACAGGAAATGTAAAGCTCGTCTTTGATTTTTTTTTATTTATTTTAAGCGTCGTCACATGATGTTAAAATATTTTGTAGCATTCGACATTAGTTTTACATCCTGAGACATATTCTAAAACAATCCTGATTTTAAAAACCTCCGCAATTGCTTAAATATTATCTGACATACAATTATACACAGTTAACAAATATCTGCGATAACAAAATTCCAAAAATAGCGCAATTCCTAATAAAAAGTATTTCAATATGGAAAATGAATTTTTGAATGATTTTATAGAATGATTGAAGTAAATATATAAGCTTTTAAAAAGTGAGTAGTTTATAATTTATCAAGTAATAGCATCGATCAGTCATTCAAATACATATGTGTGTTGATTTGTCCTTTTTAATCATGTTTTTTGTGGATAACCGGTGAAATAAATGTATTACTATCATATGGAATGTAAAATTAGTTAACTTTCCCGATGATTTTATTATTAATATTTACTATTCTTTTACTAATATTTGTAAAAGAATAGTAAATATTAATAATTTCCATTTTTTTAATATTTATATCAATGGATCACATCTAAAATCAAATCTATTTCGGATATTTAAGAAGACTTTTTCCTTGCATTTGTTCTATATTCTTTATTATGTGTACGGCAGTTTTCCTGCTAATATTGTTTTCTAAAAAAAATTTATAACGCAATGGCACGACAACCCATATGGGGTCCATACACTGTCTCACATGGGTTGTCGATGTCCTTAGGCCCACAGTGTCCCTAACTGTTAACTTAATCGATGAACCTGGAATATGAAGCATATGTCCAGCCTAACGCAAAACCCCCAATGGTTAGTTCATAAGCATGCTCAGTTCTCAGTTTTATCGACCCACTGAAGGAATGAAAGATTTACTCGACCTTGCCCAACCCGAAGATCAAATCTCGGACCTTTGCTTGGAGCACGAAGCGTTACGTCCCCTTAATATTGTTTTCTAATTCTTGTGCTTTAGAACTTTGAAGGAAATTAACTTCTTGTGATGGCCACAGTTCTCTGTTTGTGGCAATTCTGCCGATTTAGATGCGCCATAAGGTTCATCCATTAGTGAACCGTCGCTTTTTGTACACAAGGATTAGTGATATCAAGCTTAAAGCGTATTGTGAACCGCTTTACTGTAACTTTGACAATTTGTATGTTAGGGGTTGTCAACTCCTAACTTCAGTAGCATTGAAGTAACAATGTACCATCTAAATTTTATTTACTTCCACACGACTTTTTCATTTAGTATTATTAACCATAAAGTGGTTGTTTCTTCCGCTCCAGTTGAAATCATGACTACCCCACTTTTTTACAATTCTCATTGGTTTAAAATATCCATGACATCAGATAACGCTTCATCTACGTCACATCCGACTAATTTGCTGCTTGCCTTCACGTCGCATTCAACAAACAATTTCACCATCGAATGTGTGAAAATAGTGTCGAAGTTCTTTTCATTAATAAAACGATTTCTTATATGAGGAGCAAAACATCGGTTTGAGAAACCGCTTTCCATTGATTCAAGCCATTAGCACACGGACAACAGAACTGCAGAAAATGGAAAATAGATGACAAAACATCCACTTTATAGTTAGTTTAAAACGACAAGGTCTATTTCAATTTTTAAAAATTTAATTAATAGAATTGTAAGTTAGGTTAGGTTACGACAAAAATACTCGGCCAACAGAACAGCTGAAAATGGAGCTTTATTTTCATAGCCTTATACCTCGCATTGAGTAAGATTGAGTCTCAGATTGAAACGATTATTGATGATTATTAATTGTAACAAAATTTGATGGATTGATGATTTTGTAAAATTGATTGAAAATCTATATGATGGATCCTAAGCGAGGAAGATAAACGAAGAGTTTGTTGGCAAATGTAGGGGAAATTATAGCGTCTAGAAACAAAGATGAGAAATAAAATACAGCCCATTAATTTGTTCCCAAACAGAAATTGTTGCACTAATTTTCTCTCTCGAGGATTCGCTGACAAATCAAGGAACCAAGAGAGAGAAAGAGGTCCGATACCAAATTTTTCTCTTGATTGTATCGAGAACATGAAAGCATTATGTGATCCATGGTTTCTCTTTCTCCACAAGAGCATTTATCTGTAAAAGTAAATTATGCAATCTAGCAGTTGTAGAAAAAGATCCAGATTCAATCTACCCAACATAAAAAAAATTGTCTACTTAAACATTATTGGATGTTTACAGGTAGTTGCCAATATCTAAATAAACAAAAGCCTTGTTCTGTTTATTCACATAATTTACGTCCATAAATGAACTGCAAATGGCTGAAGGAAATAGAATGGCCCATAGACCGGGATGTTGGTCTCTGACTTACTCAAAATATTGTTTCAGTTTGTAATGCTGAAAATAGCGATTGAAAAATGATTTAAACCATCATTGAGGCTAATTGGAAATCACTTATAAAACTGCTTATACCGCGATGTTATTAATTCAAACGATTTAACACTATTCTAGAACTCAGTTTACCTGAAAAACGAAGGAGTAAGATTCGCCCCCCCTAAATTCATCATCTATGAGCAGCCGTCGATGATGGAGAAAAAAATATGCAAGGCATTGTCTACCCCATCTTTTTTATATTTCTACATTTTTTGTTAAAAAAAATTTGGGTATTTGCTTTTTATTTGATTTTTGCAAAGTATTTTTCTGCTGCTGCGAATTTCCGCATACTTTCTCTAATGCACCGTGGATTGGAAATGCATTGGAACAAGGTAAAAGAAAATAAGAGTTTAAAATATTAATAATTATTTAATAATTTCTCAATCAGAGAAGAACTTTCAAGCCTTCCAGACCTAATTTCATTTGATTTTCGCCGACTTGTATGTCGGATTTCACTTAGTACTGCAAAATAAACCCTGTTTCGAATAAATATCGTGACATCGTTAAAAAGTGATGTCTACTTTTTCCTAGTCACATTTTTTTGCCGAAAGCTAGATAGACATTTCGTATTGTAAATACTTTTATATATAGAAAGAATATAAGGTTCAGAGATTTAAGGTTTTCTGCCTGCAAGCCAGCGCTACATTCAATTAGCCTTTCTTCCTTCTAAATGACCGCTTCAATGTTAATATTTACGTAAATTACAAGTAAAACGTAATCAACCGATAAAATTATACAAAGATTTGCTTTCCGTAACATGAAATAAAATAACAGGGTTAATAATAGCTGAAAAATTTAAGTTGAAATCTTTGAAATCCTAGGAAGTAGAGTTGTTCTCTTCGTTTATTTACCAATTGCGTCAGCAAAACACCTAAATGACTAATCCAGTCCCCAGGAGAAACGTTGCTAACCCTTTCGGAACTGTGCTGGCGCCAGTGCACTTCCCATATTTCAAAAAATTGATTAAATCCAAAATATGACACGATGACGTCACGGATTCATGACTCATCTTGTTGTTTCGAGGAACAAGAAAAGAGAAAAGAGCGGGGCGTTACCATTTTCTCAAACGAATCAATAGAGGAAGCAGCCGAGGGGGAAGAAATACGGGCAGCCCAGACGAGAAAAAGGAGGAATTAGAGCAAAAAATAAATACGTCACGAGGAGCAGGGGTGGGAAGGAAGCGAGGGAGTCCCCAGAGTCTTCTCCTCGAATTGACCCCAAACACTCCTAACCTACTGACCTTGACAGTGGGCCAAGTGAGGGTTGACCCATTTTAAGGTGCTTGCCTCAACAGAATTGGCGACTTTATCGCTAGTCTGAGCGTCAAATTTCAAGTAGTACGCCGCAGGAGATAAAACTTTTTTTTTCCTCATCCTGAAATCGCAAGCGATATTTCATAAACAGATCGTATGGTGCCCAGGGAATTACTTTTCAAATGGAAAGACGTTTTAAATGTTTGAAACATAAAACAAAAATACAAAGTGCTATTTTTGCATACCCCAGTGGGTTGCAAAAATAGAACTTTTGAGGTACAAAATGAAAAATTTCCATATGTTTATCCAAAATTTAATCCTAATAAAAGATTTGATGAAAACCGACAGCTTTTTTTTACAGAAACATCATAAAGCCGGCAAAAGCTTTTTATATTTTTCAGAGATATATAAGATTTAGTTCCACATAAAATAATTTTGGCTTATAATTCTAAAAACATCAAAATCTGAGTACAACTTTCGTCTATCATTTTTATATATCGCTATAATTTATATTTTAGCGATACATAAAAATGATAGACGAGAGTTGTAAAAAGAGCTGACCAAGGTTTTCGCTGTTGGTGGTTTGTTGCTCGATGGTCTTTTTTAGCTTATGAGAACAAATTTGACGGAGAACTTAAAGTGGATTCTGAAGAACGAAAGTGATCCTTACCTGAGATAGAGTCGAACTCAGAAACTGTTAAACTGAAGAGCAAATTCATGCCAAATTGGCAATACTAATAACTAACAGAGAATTTCTACCATCTTATTTATTGACTTTCTGTACTTTTTTTTAGTGTTAGCAAGCGCAAGCAGTCAACTTTTACCTTAAAAACAATTGTGAATAATAGTGTGACAGTACTTGGACAAGAGAAGTTGTTGAATTTTAACAAATTCCTTGTTCCATTTATTTATTTTAAGAAATCGTGAATTAAATTCATTAATTGTAAAGAAAATCAGTGTTTCTCTAAAATATTATATAACGTATTACCTAAATGAAATCCACATTGAAAATTCATAATTTTTTTCTAAAAAATTCATAAAAATTTTAATTAATTATTTATATGCTAACAATAATAATAATAACATACTAAAAACCTTTAAAATTATTATAAAAAATGGTACGTTTTTTAAAGATCTTTATAAATTTATGTGACAAAAATTTAAATAATCGCTCTTTTTTTAAAAAAATAAAGCTGAATTTTTTTATGAATATTTTAACAAATACTTAGAAAAGAGTAATCTCTTTCTTGGATCCGCTTAAAGCTAATTTCAAATTTATTACTTGAAAATAATCTTCATAAGCTGTTAAGAAAAAACAAATCAGTAATATTTAAAAATCAGGTACATTAAAAAACGTTAAATGCGCAAAAATGTAACAAACAGCGCAATATAATTTAAGTGTAATAGTTTTCTAAGAAATATCTCTCTTGTCGCTCAAAAAGGCAGAAGTTTTTTTTTACGTGTCTTAACTATTTAAGTGAAATTGTGCTTTATTCGAAAAAATACAAGTTTATCCAACTATTGATGTTATTGAGCTTTCATGTTTGAGAATTATAAATTAAAAATAATAATCGTAAAGAACATTTTGGCTTCAAGTTGTTTTAAAAGGCTTCAAGTAGCATATTTTTAGCAATTTTTTATCTGTTAAAAATGCAGATAATACAATTTCAACTAAATACAGTGAAGTTTGCTAATGTTCACAAATTAATATAAAATAATTGGAAAACGATACATTTCAAAAATAAAAGAGCTTGAAATATTTTCCCATTTGAAATATAAGAGCTTTGAGTACATTTTTTATGAGAGATATAAAATTTATAATTAATCAGTTTTTATTCCGTTAAAGAATTAATTTTATCGAAGAGGTTTTATTGTAATAAATATGAATGCACACACATAATTTTATTGATATTGAATAAGTGAATATATTTGAATTATCAAATAAAGATAGTTAATCGAAAATAGATAATTAATAATTATTAGGAAATGTATGAATTTTGCTAGAATGAAGTACAATATCGAATTATAATTTAATGAAATTTGTTTCTTTTCCTTATAAAAAAATATATTGCTTTAAGTTTATACTGTTCATCAGAAATGAATCTTAAAACCAGTGCAGTGCGTATGTCAATATATATAATTTTAATTTTATTCTTTTTTACATTTTTAATGTAAATTCTAGAATTATAATTTTTAAATAAAATAATTAATATAATTATGATTACAAGTAACATTAAGTTGTTTTGCAAAAGTTATGGAAAAACTTCATGTGTGAAATGACATTTTTCGAAATAGAGTTCAATAAAACTGACACACAAATACACAATTTCTTTAATACTTATCTACTAAATCATACTTGCATCTGCATCGAAAATAAATTTTGATATATTAATATTATGATAAAATAATTTTTAAGAAACTTTGTTATTGTTTTTCTTAATGGTGTTGTTTTAAGACGTTATGTTTTAAGCCGACAAAAACAACTCACTCGTCCTGCTGCTTCATCATATTAAAGCATGGTCAAATGTCTAGGTAGGCATATGAACTGGTATCATCCTTTCCTAACTTTCAAACTAAAAAAAGAGCTTTTTATCTTATTAATATTTAAAGTATAACCAATATATCTGTCAAGAATCGAACTCATTACCTTCCACGCACGAAAATGATGTCTTTCTTCTTCCGGGTTACTTTGACCCAGTTATTTTAAAGAATAAATTTAAAATTCAACCATTTTCAGTTAAAATTTTTAATTTATCATACCAGTCTTAAGCAACAATATTTTAATATAACTTCGACATTATTTAGCAGTGACTATATAATTACGACGCTGTGGCCATGGTTCCCATATCTAATCAATCCGAAACTTTCATCGTGTTAAGAAAGTTAAAGGTAGGATAACAGCATACGTTCAAATATCTTTTCACTGTTGGGGGTGATGGTTAGGAGAAATGAATTCCAGGTCAGATGTTGACCCCGTCACTTGACGGGGATCAGATTTATGAGTTGGCTTATGGCGAATAAAAGAAATATGATGAAAATAAAACTGATAAAAACACCTCAATAGACGCTATTCTAAAAATAAGAAGTCGTAGACTTTTGCTAAAATCTGTCGAAACGGAAACCGGATTTGATGTCTAAACCAGTCAAAAACTATCATTCTTGTTGTTGTTGTTTTCCTATGACACTTGGATAAAGCCAAGCTCGCTTTTGCCTTTGGCAGTGCAAATTAAATCGATATGGAGCGTCTATCGTTTGGATCAGAGCATCACGAAGGGAAAGTACGATTTTGTTCTTTTTAAGGTGCCTCGTAATTTTGAACCACGGCACGGTCAGGTGACGAGGCTACACCTGAGCTGGCACCCTCTTCTCCACATCCACGCCACACCAGCGGAAGGATTTTGGACGTCACAGAATAACGTGGACACGTCGCCAACCCATGGAGTTCCAGCAACCCAGTGAAGGAGAGTACACCGTGGTCACCCTCCCAACCACTGTCCGCGGCAAATGATGCTTCACTTTGCTGAGCCTACGGGAAGCGGCGTGAAGCTACTGAGCCACTGGAACTCTTAATATACTTAAATTGCATAAGGGTTAAGTATTTTTAAAGACACTCTCTAATTTAATAAAACCAAATATAATTGTTCAAATAAACCTATATATAGATAATACACAAGCAATATCTAAAATTTTCCTATTAGATGTCAATAAGAACTTTTGTAGGTGATGCAAAGGCGTGCAGAATCCCTCAATTGTCTGACATTTTACTTGAATTATTCCTACAACAAACGAGTTCTAGCAATAATTAAATCTAACTAACGAAATTAGTAGAAATAACTGATTGAATTCTGGAAGTGTCTCCAGTACTCATTGCTCAAATATCCAGGAATGTTGTACATTTATTAAAACCTAATTACCAAAAACTATTAAAATATTCAAGCAGCTGAATAAACAAAAGTATACAGTACACAAGTAGGTATACATCTGTATTTATATTTTGAGTTTCTTTACGATTGAGATGATAAAAATTCCTAGAAATTTCAGAAAGAATAAATATCAATATTTTTTGAAAATTTCAAAAAATCGTTATTTTACTTGTTATGCAAATTCTTAAGACATTAAATTATATCAACTTTAACTTCGGATTTTTATAATGTGTTTATAAGCTTATAAATAATAAAGAATTATCACTATCTTCACATTTTCGAATAAAAGAGAATTAAAATGTACTCTCCTTTATCTTTTCTATAATTAATAAAGGCTCTCTTAAAAAAGTTCATGGAATTTTTGAATAATATTGCTTGTTATTTCCTACAATTATAAATTACATATTTTGTGTTCAATAATAAAATAGTTCTATGTGTATTTCTGTTCTTATAACTTGTATCATTGATGTTATGTTAATCATTATACAAGTATAACCTCGCATTAGTTTATTCTTATTTTTTTCTTTCCAAATTTTTTTTAAACTTTTTTCTCTCTTTTTTTTTTGAACGTTTATTTTTGCAAATTGTGAAGAAATGCCTCATTCATTTTAGCATATTGTAGCCACACACAATATGCGAACATATCGAATCACTTATGTGTTATTACATTCTTTTATATAATTTGCAGTCATTAAAGATTGAAGTATTTTCAAGGGAATAAAAAGAACTTTCCCATATGGATTCTATATCGAGTATCATTTCGTTCTCTTTATGGTTGACATTTAACCAGTAATTGAAAAATGAATGGAAATTACCCTTTCCATATAAGTATCTTTTTCGCACGTATTATACTTGTCCCCCTTGACACCCCTCAGTTGATAACCAAATGGCGTGGGGCTGACGCGGGGCCTTATCTTTATAGCAATCTACGCGGGTGTTGACTTCAAGATCAAGACCTCGCTTTTTTGAAGAAATGCTCAAAGATAAAGCAGGATATAGTGTTGTCACTCCCCCCGACACTTCAAACATACTCACACACTTGTGAAAGGAACCCGACTTGAGAAAAAGATTAAGGGGAATGTAAAAAAGCAATAAAATGCAGGAAGTCCCTCTGTTTATCCCCATGGGAGCAGTGGGTGGCATTCTGCAGGTGGACAATAACTCACATTTGCTCATCAAAACTGTCAGACGTGCTTCTTTGTCTATCTATCTTTGTCAGACTATCATTCTGAGAATATCAATGCACGTTTAAATTCAGTAAGTTCCGATGTTTCTGTACTTGGTATGTTGTGGAGAGAAGGATGCCATTTGAGGTGTCAACCTCATCACTTGACCGCGGTTCATTATGACGAAACGGTTAACTGTGTTTATTGATTTCAGTAGGCAGAAATAAGTGACCGGAAATGTATTGCAGTAACCTAACCTAGTTTCGGTTTGTTTCTGTCATTTTCTACTCACGACGGATAGTTAGAGTGGGATTTACACTTTTAAGCAGATTCCGAACCACTAATAACATCCACACCCGAGGTTGGATTTGTACCCACGAACTGTTGAACACAGAAGGCCAAAACGCTTTGTACTGACGGTAAACGTATACAAAATTCTAATACCTATCAATAACATTAAATTAATTGACAGCACATTATTTTTTTAAATCTCTGAATAACATTAATGCAAATTCAAAAAGTTTGTTTTATTATTATTTATTTTATTTTATTATTATTTTTATTTATTTATTTTATGTATGCGAAAAATACTCTAAAGCATTTTTTACAGGTTAATAACTAAAAATTTCCAATTGTTACTGAAAAAGAATGATATTTTTAATTTTATTTATCTGACTGACTCATATTTTTTAAACGAATCTTTAATAATGATGCAATATTTATTTATTTCAGATTTCTCTTGTCATAAATTCATAAATAAGTCAAATGAAATATTACTTTAAATAATTGATGAAACATTTACAACTATGAGAAAAGAACGTGTATATTTTTGTATGTTCTGAATCAAGATACGAAAATTTCCTCATCGTAATCGACGATAATCGTTTCTAAGAATGGTTCTCAGCAGACGATTACGCACGCTTTACGAAGCGAGTTTTCACACCGAAGCGAGAACTGTTGGGCAGCTTTCCTACCGAACCGGAAATTAGTCAGCACAGCTCTTGGGGTGATTTGCATACAAAAGCCAAATCGTTTGCTTACTTTATGAGCACTCTCAACGTCTAATAAAACACTGGGTCGGAGAATAACACGTGTAACAGCTCTTGGTATGGCATTTCTACTTATAACGGTAAATACCGAGTTTTTTCATTAGCAAAAATCTGCTTAAGGTTTGTTTACATAAGGCCAGAATATTTTTCTTTAGGTGAAAGGCATTCTTTTTTTATGATTATTTTTCGACCAAGGTTATGTTTGTCCAAAGCGGAAATTTTCACGAAATAACTGAGGTTGATCGTCTGATTTATTGTACAAACTTTCTTTCTACATGGCGATAACTTAGACGGTTTGTGTCATAACTCGCGAATAAATAAACTCTTATGTTTTGGGAGATGTAAGCCATTTCTGTGAATTAGGCTCCTTTGATTTATGAACGTCGATAAATTATTACAGTTTATATATGTAGTGAATGTTGAGATATAAATAGCATGCAAATATTAAGTGATTTTTTTACTACACGGAAAGCTGATTATTGAAGAAAAATAATATCAAAATCCTGAGAATTATGTACATGTTCATTAAAAATTCGAAATCTTATGATGTGAATATAAATGTGTGTATAAAAGGTTCTAACAAGGACATAAAAATTCCTGAATATTAATATTATTAGTTTTCTTAAGGCTTGTAAAATATATTTTACAAAAATTGCTTAATTTAAAAAATGCATTAAAATTCTTTAAGAGATTGTTAATGCAGCCTTTATTTTAAATTTTAAATAATACTGAGTATGCATAAAATATTTGCCCTGTTTTCATTAATAATTCATAGAAATAGATTTAAATGGATAACACATGATTATATAGAGTCAAATAAGTTTTGTAATCCATGTCAACGGATTTCTATGTGTGCTTCCTTTGTCGCACAGAAAATACGAAGATAGTACTTGATTTTACACAAAGTACATATAGGCATATCGGGTATTGTGATTTTATTTCTAAAGAGATAGGTCACTAATACTCGATACTCTTGCTTTCCTAAAACAATGTCTTTTACAGAAATTAAAAAAATAAAGAAAAAAGTTTTCTGGCATTATATATCATTTAAACTGGGCTCAATTCATTTTTTGTAAAATGGTCAGTCAAGACGATGAAATAAAAAAAATTAATAAGATATAAAAATATAAAACTAAATCAACCTTGCCGATTTAAACTAACCATAAGGTGGATGTCTTTTTCATTTTGCTTTTTCATTTGATCTATTTTCAATGTGTTCAATTTTAGAAGCAATACCACTAAAGATTTGAAAACTAATTATTTAGAACAACAGGTAATTTTCATGATTATGAAAACTTTTACAAACGGAAAAAATTATAGTTGAAAAATAGTTCTTAATTACTAGTAAAAATCATGAATGGACTTTTTCTCATCGCCGACAACACTCAGACATTCGATGGTGAACTTCGCCTTGTTTGCTGCCACTCCAACAATGCGATTTTGAAGACAGGCAGCAAATTCCTCGACAAGTCAGATTTACGACGCCGTTTCAATATGATGTAACGAAGATGAAATGTTATCTGACGTCATGGGTATTTTAAACCAATGAGAATTGTTATAAAGTGGCGTAATCATAATCTCAACTGAAACGAAAGAAACAAGCACTCTATGATTTATAATAAATAAAAACTAAAATGAATATATTCTAATTATAAATTCGGCTGTGTGTGCGGAAATTTTTTCCCTTGTATTTGTTCTTTATTACTTAATTATCCTTTTTTGAACTCTGTTTTGAATATTGTTCTGGTTTAACATATTGAGAACGTAATAAATATTAATTTAACTCTTCTTTAATCTTAAAACTACTTTTACAATTGCGAAGACAAGATTTAAGAAAGAATAGATGTTTAAACGACAAACTTTCATTCAGTAAAAAAGTATATTTTCTATGAATGAATGTCAAATCTTTGTTTATATCTTAATTATTAAACGATTTGATAAAAATTAAAATGGGTTATATACTTTATAGACATATTAAGTGCATTCTAATATAAATTTAAAAATTCTAAATAAAATTGAATATGAAAACAAGTGTTGTATCGTGTTCAAAAAGTCAAAACTGTTTAATTAAAAGTAACCTTTTGTCTAATTCATAATTTTGATACTTTTCTCATTATTATTTTTTTATTTTTACTTTTTGTGATGAGGATTTCCCAATGGAATAAAGAATTCTCGAGAACATTCACAAAAAATTCCAGACCCTGTCGGTAGCAGGATATTTTCATGCCCCGAGGCATTCCTGGTTCCATCTCCGCGAATCGTCTGGATAAATTCTTCGTATTAATATTCTCGTTGGTTCTACGTAGAGAAGAGAAAACGAAGATAAGACTACATGATAACTTATATACTCGTGAAATGGCACTCATCAACACACCAACTCATAGCAAGTAATGAAATTGTGTATATGGATGTGTAATCTCTTCATAGTTAAATTGTTGGTATCTTCATAATTTACTAAAAATCGAGCCAATGAGATTACGTGTTATTCTTTTTATTATTTCATTCCATTTGAAAACGTATTATATTTTATAAAATGAATAAATATGCCGACTCTCAGCTTTTCATCCTTTCAGTGGGTTGATAAAACTGAATACCAAGCATGCTTGGGAACTAGACACTTCGAGTTTCGCCTTAGACTGACCACATAACCTGGAATATACTTCGCATCCCAGGTACCCTTGGTCAGGAAAATAGATATAAAATATTGTAGTCCTTGACTCTCAAATAGGCTGTCGTACACTGGGTTCAGGTTTAGAATGAATACACACTCATAAAGTAATCTGCCATTTATTATTGGTATTACATTTTTTTATTTGATTAAGATTTTTAGTCTTGTAAAATCCTAAAATTTCTCCAATTTCTTATAATAAATTTAGCATGAAAATATTGAAATCTAAGCACCAGTATTTTCACAAGGAAACAGTTCCGACCTAACGAATGAATATTTACACCTTTGGCTTAGAATACAATAGCACATAGGTACGATTCTCTCTTCGGCTTAGATATTTATAGAGATTCGAATTCCACTTTAAATTGCTGGGGTTTTTCTAATGAATCTTGAGTGCAAAAGTGACTAAATATTGAAAAACTAAACCATGGGTACAGAAACTTAAAAATTATATGAAAGCTTTTGTTACGCCAATACATATATTCTTGGCAATCAGAAAATTGTGCTTGCATGCTTTATTTGGAAAGAGATTCGACTCTATTGCTCTGTTTAAATACCAAATACGTTTTGAGAATTATTTTCGGATATTTTTTAGTGAATAAACTCCTATACATAAAAGACCTCTTAATCTGTTTTTTAGTTTGATTTTGAGAGAAATGCTGGGGATTCTGCTCAGTTATTGCACAGGCGCAACACAGATGAGCCATATTTTTCTATAAAAATTATTTTTAGAATTTATTCGACTAAATTTATTTCTATATTAATTATTTTTAATCTTGATATATTTGATATTATAATTTCGATATATATTGTTTTTGATATAACTAATTTTTTGTGCGGTGGATTCTAAAAGCCATCTTTGGAGGTACACAAATTGATGGCTTATGGCACTATTAAACACACGCAAACAGGTGCTCAAACTCAAAATTGCATTCATAAGATATATATATTAGCAACCTGTTTCTCAGGCATTTTACAACTGAAACATTTTGCAGTAGCAATGTAATATAATGCGTTGCTAACACTTAGGCCAACCTATCTTCAGAAAATAGCAATAATAATTTTATAATAGTTTTCTTGCAGCTAGATTAAATCAGGAATTACTTGCGATTACAACATAAAAAGTTCCCTTTATTAAAGCAATTTAAAATTTTTACTAAATAAATCATTTTATTCATTTATATATTTGTTTATTTATTTTAACCATTCTGTTTTAACTGTTTTTTTTTCTTCAGTTAGAAAATTAATTACCCCATCTTGTAAAATTTATGAATGTGTATATGAAACGCGGTAAAAATAATTATTTAATTCCTTCGCTTCAAGGGATGAAGGGCAGCACGTGAGATAACATTGATTTGTGTCAGGATTTAGACGTGTTTTTCTTAAAATAACCTTCCATTTGAAAGGATTAATTCGCTTTATTTTTACAATCTAAATCTCTGGTTCCATTACCAGGGATTATTGTTAAAAGCGGCTTTTATCGGGGAAAAATATCGAGAATTGTCACCGCGTCGTGGGTTTGAAGGATCAAAGCTCTTGTGTTTCATTTAGGAATCGAAGGATCAAGTAAGGGGCCGAAACATGGATCTCCGATAATCTTTTAGACCTTGGGAACAGCTTAAAAGTTGTTTACGATTGGGAGAAATGGCGACGGTTCGATCAGCTCTTGAAAAATCAATATCAACTGTAGACGAATGGCGCAATTAGTCAAAAATAATTCCTCCTAACTAAAAAAAAATGTCGTGAGTTAAATTCTGTTCACTTAAGAGTATCAAATTATGGCACTGCTGCCTTAATTTGAATGTCTTATCCTTTGTCAGTGCTTTTAATGCATTTTAAAATGTTTTGGAGTTTAAAAATTTCGCCAAGCTGGCGACAAATTAATGCGTTCAGATTATAATAATGTACATTTTAGTGTTGTAAAAGAAAAGCTGGGCTTAAATCTAGTATACGTAACTCGGTGGATTAGGCGATATTAGTGACATTTGAAAGGATGATACAGTTTGCGATATGAAGTTGTTGATTTGATGAGATTCGATAGGTTACTGTTTTTTAGTATTTTGCATTAATTTTTTTTGTACTCTTTAATGTTTATGTATTTGCCATTTTGAAATTACCATTATTCCTATTTATGTTTTTGGGAATTCTAGGCGACACTCGTAAGAACGTCATTTCAACATTGGCAACAGTTTGCCAATGAACATCCACAGCTCATTTCGCTTTTGACAACATTTCTGAAAATGGTGCTAAACATGTAACACATTAGGGTTTTACGAATTTTTTTTTTGTCATTTTACCACCTGCCAATTTCCTTCTATTACTAAACAAAGCCAATTTTCTCTCAATTTTCAATTGCAATCCAATTCTTCCGAATAATATAATTATATTTCGTGCAATTATAATTTAATTAAACGAAAAAAAATCCACTGAATTGAAACAAGTATTGGGAGCTAAATTCTATATACTTAACTTGCATTCAAATTATAATGTTTCATAAAGAAAGAAGAAACATATTTTCCGTCAGCTAATTTTCAGACTTTACTAAACAAAGCTAAATTTCTCACAGATTTCAATTCCAGCCAAGTGATTAGGATAAATAGTTGAGAGCTTAATACTCTTTTTTTCCATGGTTTATTTTACTATGTTGGTTTTGGTCAACTTATTTCAGCTGACTGACAGCTCTCAGTGGAAAAAACTGAATTAAATTTTTAATCAATTGAATGGTGATGTTGCTATCTGAGGAGGCCCTTTCATCCTCAAGTTACCTTATTACGGCAGGAGGAGTACAGTAAACCATATGTTTATTTTAACGTGTATAAATCCTTTTAGCACTGTTATCTTCGGCGAAATCAGCTATCGACGCTGCCTGTTATGATCATAAACTTTCGAGTTCTCTAATGTCCATCTTATACTATTTTATTGTTTCGTCATGCTGCTAATAATGTTTTTGACTATTAGTTGACTTTCTGTATATGAAAGCTAATACGACAGAGATTTAGGATGTCAAGAAAATTCTGAATTATGTCAAGCATTCAAGACAGAGGTAAGATTCAAATCTCATAATCTGTTGAACTACAAGCTGAGTTCCAATTGATTCATTAGCTTCACGCCGATCCCCGTACGATGAACAAAGTAAATCATCATTTGTTGTATGCTGTGATTGAAGGGATGACTACATTCGCCCTCACTGAGTTTCTGGTGGGGGACGTGTCTAAGTTAATGTGTGAGTCTAAAGGCCTTTTCCTGGTATGGCAGGGATGTGGAGAGGAGAGTGCCAGCTTAGGTGTGATCCCGTCACTCAATTGCGGCTTAAAAATTACGAGACGCTTAGTGCTAGGCGAGTATTCCAAATCCGTTAACCTTAAGGTCCGTTAACCGGGGCTCGCCTGCGATGGTGTATGTATGTAGTATTACAGAATGGATTCAAAGCAAGATTAAAAATACGGTTTACTTTTCCCTATAAAATTACCCTGCTAAAATGATTCTTCTCAATATATTCTCTCATTCTGCATTAAATTAAACTAAAAACTAAACTCTGTGGCACGACAGCCCTATGTGGGCCAAGGCCTACAGTGGCCATCTCTGTTTTCCTGACCTCGAGCTCAGGGGTGCGAAGCATATGTCCCGATTAGGTGGTCAGCCTAACGCGAAACCCTCTGTGTTTAGTTCCCAAGCATGCTTGGTACTCAGTTTATCGACCCACTGAAGGGATGAAAGGCTGAGTCGACCTTGCCTAGCCCGAGGATCGAACCTGTGCCTTGGGAGCGTGAAACGCTACCACTGCATTAAATTAACTTCTCTTGCGAAGAACGGATTGCTTTCCATCATGTGATGATGTATCACCAAACACTTCAAAATCTCACAGAGATTTTAGTGACCAATATTAAATGAAGAGAATACAAATCATGTGTTGCTGTCCACAAAAATATATAATAGTTTCCAATTTGCTTGTATGAGGATAAGAAAGAAATTCCTTCTCCCCTAAATGATGACATTTACGACCATCGCCTGTAGGCCATTATCACCTAATTCAAGAAAGCTATTCCAAAACTCTCGCCAATAACTCGATGCATACATTTAACGGCATGACGGAAGTAATATCTAATTGTAAAATTCATTTTCGATGTTCTTTCCTAAGAAGTAGAAAGCATGCTTCATGACAAGTGTCCTGTTTCTCTATTTCTGGAAATAATTCGGATTAATTAGAACGACGAAACAATTATATTTAAATGAATATTTTATTCGAATTGCGTTTACTTTTGGAGACGTTCTATTTCTGAAACAATTCCACTTCAATATCCTTTTTGGTACGAGACTTCTGTTTCATGTTTTCCTTCAATCTTCTAATCTTCTCTTTCATTGCAAATTCTAATTGTGTGTGGGGAGGGGAGAACTCACTTCGAGGTCAGTGTGTCACATGGAAAGTAGGAAAGTTTCGAACTTCGATTGACGAAGGCGTCACGACACCTTCGAAACAAAACCATCGCCCGTGGTTTCTCTCCTCATCTATCACCTGGGACATCGTACGATGCTTCATGACCTCAGACAATGACGGGTCCGCGTCAGGAATCAATCAAACAATGCATTTCGAGGAAGAAACCACAATCAATTCAATAATAATATACACGGAAGGTGAATTGGATCGTTCTAGAAAGAATGTACATTTTCGTTAACTGCGATCACGTGAATTGAATTCATGATTTATTCTACTAAGTATAAAATTGGGATACCAGGTGATCAATTTATATATAAATTTAACAGTTCAACTGTTTGTGATACTCGATTCCTATCTCGAGTATGGATATTCATTTCAAGTCGGAATTTGCTTTAAGCTGAAGGCCCTGCTTTAATTAGCTCTCATAAGTAGAAATTGATATTAGAGTGAGACATAAACCAAAGCAAACTAAACTGAAGATCATAGACTTGTCTTTACAATTTAATAACATGTATTGTAATGATAGTCTGAATAGTTCAGCTTAAGTTATCCAGTTGCATTTCCGGATGCCGGCTGAAGCTACTAAACATAGCTTTTCTCTTGATAATTTCGAATTGCAATCATATGACAAGGTCATCAACTGAGTTGACATTCTCTTCTCCAGGACTGACTATAAGGAACATTGAATTTCAATCATACGTACTGCAACAAACAACAGTGAATCATATAAGAATTTTTAACGCGCTTATATTTCCTCAGTAAAAGAGTCAAGTTTTTAACGGTCAGTTATCGAAATTCATATATTCTGGATGTGAAAGCAATGCCAATGTTACTCTTTCCAAGCAAATAAATGCATCATGATGTGAAAAAATTTTGATTTCGACCTATTTAAAATCTAAAAGTTGTCATGTAAATGGAAAATGAGATTTTTTTAGATATTTATATAATATTTAATTATAACTATTTATAATGTTCATATGAATTTTATTTTCTGGATAAATGTCCTATTAAATCTCTCATTAAATTTTCTTACATTATTTTGTCCTTTAAAGGGAACATTTCGCCTTTGGTAATGAATATAAGCTTTCCTGACTTAATTTTGCGCTGGACTAGATAGCATGACCGAAAAACTAGAATCCCACAGGAATTAGAATATTTCCTTTTTCACAACCTACACCCCAAACTAATGGGAACTTCAGCTGTTCACTTCACTTCATCAATAAAATTACTTGAAACTGAAGTGAAAAATGGATATGCATGTAAATTGCTTCGCATGTGATTTTTAGACGAAATTTCTATATTTTAAGGAACCGATAGGGCACGATATATTTCTACTTTTATTCTTCTGACGATTGAAATCCATAAACATAAGCAGCCCTCTCGCTATCTTGATCCATATGCAGTCGACTTACTCATCTCACCATACTCCATCCTACCTCAGCGTCATAGCAATAGTGGACATCGCATAAACACAATAAGTGCAGGTCTTCTCAGAGCGATGGTTTGTGACTAGATCAGGTATCCAACTCAATTCCTTCCGTACTCGAGAATATCGTGATAAGAGCGATCTCTTCCCCACCACGTTAATTCGACCCGACTCAGTTTACTGTAAGGGGGATAAAAGACCCTCGTACGCAGCTAATTATCCAGTCGCGACATAAAAACGCAACATTTTATTCAAATTCATGCAAATGAATCCATGCATAAATTATTCGATGTCTCCATCGAATAGACATGATATCGGAAAACTCATTAACGATGTTCCATTGCCCTTGTGATTTATTAGCGATTTTAATTATATGGCTTTTATGCTCAAAACGATGCAGAAAATCAATGACGGATCGAGAGACAAATTTAAAAAAAATCTCCGACTCAATGGGGAATGAGAAGGGCAACTCGAAATAATCCAATATAAGAACATACTCCTCCTCCGCGTTTCAGTGTTGTCGACCTCCACCCACGCATTTTCCAAGAGGAAAAGATCCATCTTGATCGAAGAGGGTGATAATGGGCATCGCGCTATCATACAGGAGCCGGGAGACACCATTTCCAATTAGCACCGGGAAAAATGACGCGAACGAAAATGGCTCATCCTTCAGAAAGGAGTCGGAACGTGGCTCTCAAACAGGGAATTTTTCCTTCTCCCAAACGCAAGAAGAGTGCGAAAGGCTTCCTTCTCTTTGTTGTTTTTTCTGGCCCTTGCACACACTTTCCTCAAACAGGCTCGTCGAGAAAATAGCCAGACATTGGAGCGTAGTTTGCATTTCAATTCTCAATAGACGTTGCAAA
The DNA here is from genome assembly GCA_037975125.1 of Latrodectus hesperus. Taxonomy (NCBI): domain Eukaryota; kingdom Metazoa; phylum Arthropoda; class Arachnida; order Araneae; family Theridiidae; genus Latrodectus; species Latrodectus hesperus. The sequence goes on from CM075855.1 coordinate 16,897,426, forward strand.
GTGGTCAGTCAAACATAGTAACACTACTATTAGACGGAATGTGTGACACAGTATAAAAAAAAAGAAGTAAAACTGGATTTATGATGCACTAGCAATACATATTCAGTATACTGATGTTACGGTACAGAAGTAACACATTTCCAGCTGGACTCAAGTGACCCGAGTGGTACACTCTTTGGAATGTATGATCCAAAGAGCGTAATTGTACCACTCGGTACTAGTCATTGTAAAACGACGAGCAGCTATTTCACGACTCATTTTTATTTGCAAGTCCTATTTTTCAACCACGTATTTATATCTTTGTACAACATACAATAAAAAAATATCCTAGTCCAAACAAAACTAAAATCATACCCGACAGTTTTTTTTTAATTTTTATTTTTTTAATTTACTGTTTGTGTACAATTTTATTAATTTACTTGCATCGTCTGCTTCTAGCAAGCCATATAAAGATTACAAAAAGCGGATCTTATATTTTTTTACTTCTCTGTAGACTTTTTTTTTAAAATGCTTGAAAAAAGTGAAATGTCAACTGATTTTTCCCATGGATATTGGTTTTATTTCAATCGCCCGTGTCAACACACGCATTTTATACGCTGTGATATTGATTTTTCTGTTTTTGCTTATTTTTTAAGCATCTGACAGATGAATGCTTCATTTGCCAAATCGAACCACTCCAGAAAAATGATGAAAAGTGCATTAAGTTTTCAAAGATCAACGTGTTTTATATTATTCAAACATGGGTTTTGTGGTGTTAATACTTATTATAAGTGAAATTTCTTTTGAATACATATAGTTGTATACCATGTATGGCTTTGAAATTTTAAAATTTAATACAAATTTGGAAGTGGTGTTCACTGATTTGGCAGTGAAACAACCCTACGTCGGATCAGCTCCGAGAGATCTATAGTAACAAGGAGGCTGGATGTAAAGTCGCTCTTAGAATGTTCAATGTACCTCAGAATCCAGATCCGCTGAAGCTGGAGGGTAGCAGTATTTTTTGCAAGTAGGGTGGATTCTCATGCCGCTATCAAATGCAAGACCCTCAGGACATGGCAAACAATTGTGTACTGGTACTGATTCTAAGGAACGAAGCTGAATGCTTATCTGTCTGTCAGTCAGCTTCTGAAATGATATTTTCTACGGTTCACAGTTGAAAACACTTGTTCACATATATAAGATGAAAAAAACATAGCACTGATTTTCTGGGTTGGCTGAAGCCTAAATTGCGCAGTCTGTTACATGGGAGGTCTGATTCGCCTTTATTGGATTCCCATGTGTCTGCTCCATCAGCAAAAAGAGAACGCTTGTTGCTCTCAGTTTACAGCTATAACTAACAAAGGATTCCCACTTTCAACACTTTAACGATGACAGCTGCCTGTGATTGCTATTTCCGTGGAATTATGCTTCGTAGAACAAAAACAGAGAAAGTAATACGATCATCAGTCCTTTTTAAAAAAAATTAAATAAAGTAGATAAGGAGATGAATTTAAAGTATATAAATCATATATATATATATTTTTAATTTCCGTCTGACTGACAAATTAAATTCGCGGGCCGCATAAAACCTTCCGGCGGGCCGGAGTTGGCCCACGGGCCATAGTTTGCCCACCCCTGGTCTAGACAGAGCTGTCTGGGAGCCACGATCACTTTTAACTCCCAGAAGAATGCCGAAGGTAGAAGCTTCGGTTGGTCAAAAAGACTGGACAAAGGGTAGAAGCCTGTCTTTGTTCCACTGCTTGCAGATTTTAGCTGAGTATAGTGGAATAGTCGTCACCCCGTGGGTGACCCTTCCTAAAGACAGCAGTTCTCCCCCACCCCCCGCCAGCTATAAGAAGAGCCTGCAGAATTTGAGAATGATTCGTCGTTCCTTCCAGTCACGATTACATTCCGAAAAAAAGTCTTATCATTTCCTGACAATTATTTATTTTAAAATTTTGACTTGTGATGATCTCGGACTTTTTTAAAATTTTTTGTAGATATCATGAATACTTAGCTGAATCTAAAAATTGCTTAAAGCGCAATTAATCGCTGCGCGAAGCAAATAAATAATAAACAAGCTCCTTTTTTTTTAAGAAAAAATTATTTTAAAAGGAACAAGTAAGAACTTTCGCTGTCCGTTTCTTCGAGTAGAAAGGATTTTATTCCAATAGAAATGTCTGATAATATCGTTTTTCTTTTTTTTTCCCCAAAATGCATACACGGTGTTATTACAAGGCAAGAAGAAAGAGGAATCCGTTACCATATGTAATTTTTTCACCTATTCCAACTTTTACCGTAGCTGTAAAAGAAGACAATGAATCTCATGCTTTGATTCTTGAAGCGAGCGGAGATCCGGAACAATATGCATTGCGGAATAAGCAACTCTTTAAAGTAAGTTTAAATTAGCATTATTACGTTTAAAGAGATTACAAATGTTATTTCGAAACAAAACAGAGCCTTTGTCTTAAGCATAGACCAGAGAGCCTTTGTTTTAAGTGAGACCAACTTCCTGCTGTAAGTGTCACTTCATTCCGTACAACCGTTCTCAACTCCATCGTAATTAATTTGGCCAAAAAATTGAATCGGAAGACGATATTTTATTCACTTGAATTTTGAAATCTCGGTGCAAATCTAACACTGAATGTGTTCACTGGTAGAACCAATAAGATTCTACGAAATTTTCCGCATCGAAAGCTTAAAACAAAAAATTCTTTGATTTTTGCCAACTATTCGATTTTTCAATAATTTTGCATTTTCTGGCTTTACGCTACTTTTATTTTATTGATCATTCCAATTAGTATCAAAAATTCCATAATCTTTCATTCAAATATTTGGTATTGCATTAGGCGAAGTTTGTTATAAAACTTGTATTAATATATCCACAGCGTAGTATTAAAATCAAAAGGCTTTTTATAGAAAAAATAGGACTAATTCACGTGATTGGAAAATTTCCAAGCATTCAAGATGAAGCTAATATCTAATGATGAACTCATATCTTTCGCAAGCAATTAAATAATTAGCGCTCTGGTCTTCAGTTCAACATTTCGTGGGCTTGATTCCCGTTAAGGAACACTATGTTTGTAGTCCATTTTAAACTATAGGTCCTCCGCAATTAGCTCTTTTTTGCAAAAGGTGATCGTAGAGCGTTCAACCAAGCCAAATAATCTTCCGTTCTTCAACAATATCTGGTATCGAACCGGGCAACTTCTATTCCAAATAATGCAGTCTTAACACTAGGTTTCGGTGAATACAAAAATTTATTTTGTGTATAACATAAAAGCTGAAAACTGCACAATTTTTAATATTTCAGTATGTTTTGAGAGGAATGGTGAAATAATGAAAATCACAGCACATAATCAAATGTATTAAGTGGTACTTGATAACCAGAGAAAAACACCAAGTCTGTCTGGGAGGACATTCACGTATCACAAGCGAGAATAAACACAGAAGCATTCACACCAGCTATCCATTTACGCGCGCGCGCGAACCATTATCAAAACACTTATCCATTTCAATACAATACTCAGATTATATAATTTTAATTCTTTATAAAAATAATAATTTTGAAGTTTGGGGGCAGTGCAGAAAGGTAACTCAATACTTATCTTGTGGCCTAGACAACAGTTCGTGGGTTCGAGCCCTATTTTACGGAGCACTGCCTGTTTACCAAGAAAATAGCTCGTATCAATTTGTCATCGGGGAAACAAGAGCATTCTATTTTCGACAGGAGGAAACATAAAAGCAGCAACTTTGGCTTATTGAATGCTTTGAGAATAACATGAAATATTACCCTAAAATACCGCCAATTCATAGCATTCTTATCTTCATTTGAAATGGGCAGCTCCTGTTACTATAGCAACCGCCACTAACTAGACTATTTCGCGGAAACTATTCTTATGGTAAACAGATAGCATGCTTCTAGTAGTCCTGAATTCACTTTAACCAGTCTCATTCTAATTAAATCTCGAATGCAATAAATAATCGTTGAAATAACTATAAAACAACTACACCAATAATCTGCTAAAGATAGTTTTCTTAAGAGAAACGAAATTTTACTTCGGTCTACTTCTGCCAAGACAAAAAACTTGCAAGCCACTTTTAAAAAAATTTTACATTTTTTTGTAAAGAAAATATATATAGAATTTTTCTTTTAAAGATACGTCAAAGACTCCCATGTCTAAAAAATTATTACAGAAATCATCATTATTTTTTGGGCAATGCGCTGTTGAAATCGGAAACCTTAAGCGAGTAATAAAAAAAACAAAAAACAAAACAGTAGTGGAATGAATAGAAGCTCTTTTAAAGAGATACGATAATTAACCTTGACACTTAAAAAATGGATGGCCAGCTTCATCTAAGGAGAAATAATTTTTTGACAGCTATTTTTCTATACGCTCTAAGAAAGGAAATGGGAAAGTAACACAAGCCGCGGCGGAGTTGACATTCCTTTCTCTGAGCAGTAGGAGATGGTTTTGCACAAACTTCGCCACATATGCTGTAAGCGAAACTTGCTTTATATATGTGAGCTCCAACTCCTGACGAAACCCGTTGTGCATAAATTAACTCCATTTTTTTTCTTTTCATTTATCCTTACTTGGGTTTGAAGGTCACCTAGCGAAACTTTCAAGGTGGGGGGCTGAGGAAAAAAGCGCTACTTGGCTACTTTTTTTCTTTACCTCGTGCAACGAAGCAAAGAGCCATTTAATTTTTATTTTTTCCTCTTCCAGGGATGGCAACAGCGGCCTTGGCAACCGCATGGAAGCATCGCCAATTTCGGTTTGACCGGTGCTCTTCGGAATATTTTTTGTGGAAAAACTTCAGATTTTACGAGTTTTCTACGCTCTTCGAGTGATTGGCGATATTTTTCTTTTGTCGTTTTTTATATTTTGTTGCCGTTAAAAAGAAGTAAGAATCGCGAAATTGAAAAATAACTTTCGATTGCTGTTTGCGACATGACAAGTTAGAAAATACGGAATAAGAACTTTTTGGTGCGAAATTATGTATTCTTTTGGCTTCGGAATGTTCCGACAAAAAAGCCGATTCGTTTCTTAGGAAATTATTGGCACAAATTTTCATGTGTATGTGTAAAAATTGTTGCCACTCATTGGCAAATAATTGAAGGCATAATAATCCGGATAAGCACAGATCAAGCAATTTGTACCCATCAATACACTTTCAAACAGTAATCATAAAAATGTATTCATCATTTACAGAAGTTTTCATTAAAAAATGCCAAAAGATATTCCATAATGAAGAAGATGGAACGAAATTAAAAAGAATTTTCGAAAGCTTTTTGCGACTTTGATAAGCTTACAAATGCTCGAAATAATCATTTCGAAGAGAAAAAATATCCCACTGGTCGAATATAGTGCTAAGTCAAATTAAAAGATTAATCATTTATTTTTACATACATTCTTTTCATACTCTTTTTACATATGTGAACGCCGACCAACTTATCTAGTGGTCAGCGTGCCTGACTACGGATAAGGAGGTCCTGGGTTCGAATCCCGGTTCAGGCATGGATGTACTTTCTCTCTCTATCTGTCCTGTCTTTGTCTTTTCCTTGTATGAATGGGACGTGAATGATTGCCTACCCTATAAACGAGTACCTATGGCATGTGTATAGAGCAAAGTCGTACTTTCACCTTCATGGTGCTCTGATTAAAACGAAAGACGCTCCCTTAATTCGCATAGCTAGCGAGCTTGGCTTGTCCATGTGTCATTAGTAAACAACAACAACAATAACATATGTGAACAGACAATATATAATTAAAAAGAAATTTGTAATCTAAGGTAAATATGGACGAAGAATTACAAAGTTCATGTTCATCAGGATTTTTAGGCTTTCATTCTAAAAATAAGAATAATCATTGTAGTTCATGTAAATTATTTCCCACTGAAATTGCAAAAAAGTACGTTATTAGTTGCCAATTATTTGCATTAATAATGCTAACATTGCATATTTTTGTTTTGTCCCACACACATTTTTGTTAATAACATCCACAATACTACATTTGTATAGTAGACTATGTATTTTCGTTTAGCTTGAGTTTTAATCCTAAGCTAAAGGATTTTGCAATTCCTCCTGCATGAAGGGGTATCCGATCACTGCTAGTGGATCCTCGTGAAGTGGGGGCATCACATATCCAAATAGTAATTATCAAGTATCCTAGCAAGCCATCACTACGGCAACTGTCAACTACTCCAATGTCTCAGTTTACTTTTAAGTTGTTGCTTTCCTGGCGATGTTCCAACGAGTAAAATATGCCATTAAATTGTAAAATATTTTCCTAAAAAATTGATTATTGGACGTGCAATGATTAAATTTGATCAATGAATAAAATATCTTAATTTTAAGATTAAGGAGGATAGTTTCATTATAAAAATAATTCCCCACCCTTTTAATTTACTAAATATAGAAAAGGGGCTCAAAATAATAAGCAGTGTGCTTTTCGATTTTTTTTATAAATAAATTTTAATCTAAAAGAAAGAGAACCCTCACGAAAGACAGTAAATTATGTATTTTTTTAATGTTTAAAGTTTGTTATAATCTGTTTACTTACAAAATTACATGAAATAAATTCGTATGTACGAGTATAAATAAGTAACAAGTTTAAGAAAATTTCTCAATGAGCTAAGCTTAAAAGTTATCTTAACATTATACTTTTCAAATTCACATCTGCTCCAATGAGCGGAAATGTTCGTAATCAGTATTTTAAGGCTGATTTCAGAAAAATATCGTACTTTTGTCTATTTCCACTATAACACTTAAAGTTCTGGGATTTCGATAGTTATGCAGTTCCAGTTGTAGCAGGAATTACAACTAAACGTTTGCATCGAAATAAAATCGTTGGGGTGCAATTTATCGTCTGAAATAATGATACGGTATCTCTCTTCCTTTGTGTGAAGTGCCCAAAAATCTCTGTAAGTAGGGAAAACACAAATAGAAGCTTGTGGAGGTGAGGGGTGAGCTTAAAGTGGGGTTAGGCACAGCAGGTGCCCTTTATACACGACCCTATTCCTCGGGGGTGAAAGTTTCAAATTAAAGAAAACACCTGTTTTTCACTTTCCCTTTTCTCTATTGTATTCCGAAGCTCTTGTTTGGTCACGTGATACAAAGGGAAAGGGACGGGGATATGGAGGGAGTCTCTCTTTTCTTGGAAATCTTTGCATCTACCCAACCCAGCTTTTTTTTTTTTTACCCCTTTTTTCTGGTAGCGATGCCGCCTTGCCAATGAAGGATGCCTGGAAAAAGGGGATGATTTTCTTGCGAAAATTATAAACCTTTGCCGAAATTTCGCGAATGATTGATTAAAATTTCTTTTTCTTAAATCGCTTCTATTTTATTTATAGGAAAAAATAAAAGCTATGTTTAAAAAAATATTCTCTTTGGATTAAGAAATCCAAAGAGAATATTTGTAGTAATTTACCTGAAAAATTTGTAGTATTTTTTCCGCCTCCTCTATCATTTGTTTCCTAAATTCAAAGTAAATTTGTAATACAAAATTTATTATATACTTTTTTCTTCACATAATTTCGTATCTGAAACAAATTATCTCATTTTGAAATAAAAAATAAGTAGAATCAAAAAGTTTAAAGTATGAGCTTCTCCCATTATTTTTAAAAGAAAATGTTTGCATTCAAAATGAACGTTCAAGTAACGTTGATTTGTGTTTCACGAAAACACACATTTAAGATGGAAAAAATCGACAATTGGTCTTTTGGTGAGAGCTCATTCAGTCGATTTAAAAGTGAACGTTGAACTCTCTCAAAATTGCATATCCATGATAGGAGTCGAATCTACAAGCTGAAGAACTTAAGCCAGAGTCGTAACTGTTCTGTTGCTATTGTTTGTGTACCACTCTGTGGTCATTTTTAGCTGATAAGACTCCGTTCAACTGAGATAAAGTCATTAATTAAGTTTTGTCTGATTCTAAGCACGAATCCTCTTTCAAAATTTTCTTGCACTAAGTTCATTTTAAAATAAACAACATTCGATGTTCCCACGAAATCAAAAGTAAATAAAGATGAGTAAAATGGATACTTAAAATTCGACTTATCTTTTAATATAATATTAAAAACGGGATTTAGTTGATTAAAATTTTGAAAATTGGATTCAATGGATTCGGCATTGATTTCTGTATAAAATACGTAAAACTAATGCAAGTGTTTTTTTTTTTACCAGCACTATTTTTTACATATTTTGTAATGAATGAATAGGACATAAAACAAGGCTTGTTTATGTGTGGAGTTACAGGCGAGCGAACAGGTGGAGTTACAGGGGTACAGTGTCACTTTTCCATTCGAAAAAGTCCAGCACATGCACTAATGTACAGGGTGATTATAAAAAATCTTTGCCAACATCTGCACTTCTAGCGTCCATTCTATTTAACCGATCAAGATGATATTTCAAATATAGTTCTTTTGAGATATGCGCTCGAGATTCTGTGAATGGCAACACAGTGGCCCTCGCGGTTACAGTTATAGTGACAGAAACTCGAAATTTTCGAATGGCAACGTCTACTTTTTACCATCGCAAAATGTTCAGCACATGCGAAAACCCTAAATAGCGTTGAAACGGTACCGATATGTCTAAAAACGGACGTGTTCTGCAAACACAAAAAAGAGTTCTGAAAACCGGCCAATAAAACACGATCTGGGCGCACGCAATAAATTTGCATGTGACAGAGTCAAGAAACCAATCACAGAACGCCGGTCGCCAGATATTCAGCGTAGGAAACCTATAAAATACCAAGCGGGTATGCGAAGTCGTCATTCGGGAACTCGCACATGCCGACGATATGAGTCTTCCTATGAAAGTTCGCGGTGAATTGATCAAACTCTATTACCAAAATGGGATGAACGCTGCGGAAGCCTTGCGTGTGTATCGCCGCAATCATCGACAACGACGCGGCCCATGTACTCTGCAAGCTCTGCGTGATTTAGTGCGGAAATTCGAAGATACAGGCTGCACCTGTGACAAACAGCGCTCCGGACGGCCAACTGTTTCTGAGGACGTTGTCATGGAAGTGCACCATACAGTGACTGCAGGACACACAGAAACCGCAAGAGACATAGCGCGCGTGTTGGATATTCCCAACTCAACGGTCCGCAGGCTCTTGCGCTCGGTACTTCACATGTTTCCCTATCGGTTCCAGCGCGTCCAGATGTTGGAGCCGGGTGACCCACAACAACGTCTGGACTTCGCAAATGCATTTTTGTTACGATATGATGCGGATAACGACTGGCCACTTCGCATACTATGGACGGACGAGGCGCATTTCACCTTAAATGGCAGCATTAACACAAAGAATTGTGTGCACTGGGGAGAGACGAATCCTCATGCTGTGGCGCCAGTACCATTATTTGACGCCAAAGTGACTGCGTGGTGCGGCATTACAGCTACATTTGTTCTGGGCCCGTTCTTCTTTGAGGAAACGACCCCGACTGGCCCTGCAACATGTTCTGTAACGGGCCCTCGGTATGCAGCCATGCTGAAAAATTATGTCTTACCGGAGTTGCGTCGGCTGAATGCACTCAATGACATTGTTTGGATGCAAGATGGCGCACCTCCACATATAGCGAGGTCAGTTAAAAGGCTCCTGGATCAGCATTTTGGTGATCGCATCATCTCACGCTATTATCCTTTTCCGTGGCCTGCGCGATCCCCAGATCTGACGCCTATGGATTTCTGGTTTTGGGGCTATCTCAAATCCAGAGTTTATCTGTGCAATCCTCAAACATTGTCGGACTTAAAGGATTCTATACGGCGTGTGATTGGAAACATCCCTCGTGCCATGTTGCGTGCAGCGACATTGTCCACCGTCTCCCGCATGCAATGCGTAATTGCCTGTGATGGCACTCATGTGGAAAATGTTTGAAATTAATAAAGATTTTTTTTCTCTATGTGTTCTCATCATTGAGCAGTGTCTTGTCTCTGTCGTATGCATTATTCCTCCGTGCGCCTTGAAGAACTGTTTGTATGTGTATAACACGTCGGTTTTCGGACATATCGGTACCGTTTCAACGCTATTTAGGGTTTTCGCATGTGCTGAACATTTTGCGATGGTAAAAAGTAGGCGTTGCCATTCGAAAATTTCGAGTTTCTGTCACTATAACTGTAACCGCGAGGGCCACTGTGTTGCCATTCACTGAATCTCGAGCGCATATCTCAAAAGAACTATATTTGAAGTATCATCTTGATCGGTTAAATAGAATGGATGCTAGAAGTGCAAATGTTGGCAAAGTTTTTTTATAATCACCCTGTATATATATATATATATATATATATATATATATATATATATATATACATATATATATATATATATATATATGTATATATATATATGAGAGAGAGAGAAAGAATCAATGTTTATATTGAGGAACATTCTTTGCAAGAAGAGAGAGAAAGCTTTGAAAATAATATTCAAAATAAACAAAACCTATGGTAAAAAATATTAAAAATTATTGAAAAAGCAAAGTAAATATATTCATATTACTCTAGATTAAATATTTTACATTTGTTTTCACTCATCTGTGATATTCATGTTTATATTAACTTTAATCTCACAACTAATTTTCAATATCTTACAAGACATAATCTTAAATAATTATTCTATTAAAAAAAATAATTCTATTGATTGTGTCATTCCCCAATATTTTCTCAGTTTCATAGTTTATAATAGAACCAATAGTGACTGCAATTACTCTAACGTTTACAGTAATGGGGAGGATTAAAGGCTTTTACTTAGGACAGTTGTGGCATTTGAATGAAAATAAGTCCAAAAGACAGCGGGTGTATGTATATCCGACAGCTCCGAGGAAAAGGCTTAATGAACGGGACATTTCCAGGTTTCGACTGTTGGTTAACCTTGAAGAGGTAGAATTTGTGAAAATTCCTAAATAACACACAATCAGATGCAACTTTATATATGTTAGGAGTAAAAATACTTTTTAACATAAGTTGTACGTAGGAAAGAATTTAATAGCTATATATCAGTCAGTTAATAATTACTCATGGAAAAAAACCTTTCGCATTTAAGGTTACAAAATATAAAGAAGTTAAATATAATTTGCTTGAAAAAAAAAGTAAACCATTTCTATTTGTAGGTAATTGGTGTTTTACAAGTGTAGATGCGATATTTATTCTGGGAAAAAAGGCCTAAAATGATCGGTGGAACGTTTATGATGGCAGGAAAAGACAGTAATTTTTTCCTTCCCAATGTCTATCCATCATGCAAAACGTCAACAGCGAAAACAGCAAACGAGTTTTTCCCTTTCTCATCAACATTCACCGTCAATCTCACAGTTAATGAAGTACTACCCGTTAAGATACTTTGTTTGTTCTGTAACCAGCCATGCAAAAACCAGTCAAATTATTGCAAATCCTCAATTACACGGATTTCAAGTTTAAAAAAAAAAGTTAAAAATAAATCAACAAACAAGATGATGAAGTTGAAAATTTTAAAGACATCTTTTAAAGCGAAAGTTTAAAAAAAATCTCGAATGCTAGATTATTATTATTCTTCCCCTTCTCCCCTGATTTCACGGTAGACCTTGAAATATTTTTTCGAAGACTGGTTGCGTCACAGACTGTATAACTAAGTAACAATTTCGAGTTGCGCAATGGACTCGTTTCCTGCACCGCTTCAGGTGCCTTTTTCCGGAGTTGCCATTATTCAAATGCGAATTAGCATCAAGAGACGACACCCGAAACAAATCTTCTGATGGTCATTACTTCGCCTTAAATTGCTTCGCAGAAAACAAGCGCAACCTGAAATAATGATGGTGGAAACGAAGTGATAAATAAACAGTCATACATAAATAGTAAAAGAATGCAACATTTCAAAAGAAAAATAATTTATGGAAGAAATGATTATAGCTGTGGAAGAAAGTTGTTGATAAGTTTGGTTTGTTTGCGGCTCATTTTTTGCACACAAGACCCAATTACAACAAGAGACCTAAAATTTAAATTACTACAAACAGCCAAGCTCAAGGAGGGTTTCGAATCCACGAACAGTTAAATCGAAGGCAAGAGCGCTAACCATTCGGCTCGGTGTTGAAGCATACAAAGTTGATGAAAGTTTTAACTAATTCAAATAAAAATTTAACTCATTATTAATAATTAAATAATTCATTACTTAGTTTTTTTGTTTGGTTGCTTGTTCTATCGCCACTGGCCTATTTCTACAGACCAAGGCGTTAAATGAAATGAGCAGTTTTGTAATTTTGAGCCACGGTCAAGTAATGAAGTTGACATTTGATAAAGTTTGGAGAGAAGACTACCTTTCATGGCTTAACTTGATTATTTGATTATGGTATTCAAATACATGATGGTTGCTAGAATTATAAATTTTTGTCTACAGAAATAATCGATTGATGAGAATATGATATCTTATATACTTTTACTTATGCCAAAATCGATTTAACCAATATTTTTAATCGCTTGGTTTAACCAAAATTGTGATATTGTTTCATCGATCTATAGTATAAGCTTCAAAATTGCCTGCATGAAACGTATTGCAAAATTTCCATTGGCAACCATTGTTCCGAAACGAAGATTGTTGAGATAATTTTTTCTGAAACTTATCCAAAACACTTCTCGCAGACCGTTTATTTATCTTATCAAGAAACATTTCTAATATTCCAGATAAATAATTTGTACCACCTCGTTCTTGGTCGAACATAGATTACTTTGGAGATTTACGAAGTGCCTGTTTCCGGTTAAGAGTAACTTCCGGAACAAATGACTTTGACGTGTAGGAATGTGAGTTTAAAGTTTAAATGCAAATTTATTGTGTTTGACTTTAATATATTTTTGTTTATTTTTCTACAGGCAGAGGGAGAAAGAAAGCGATAAAGTGTAGATAATACCGATAAAACTTCCGTTTGTGGTTTCGACGGTTCTTTGTAAATATGGAACCAGATGATTAGCAGTCCCACATATCAAATAGGTTGCTTTTTACTTAGTACTTTATGTTTTTATACATGAAATTAAGTGATTTTTTTAAATTAGACGTATTGATATATGCTTTCGGTTGTCGATTCTTATCGACAGAATCCACATCTAATTGCATTGTAATTTTAAACCATGACGAAATAAAGATACTAAATAATATTCGTCTCTCTAAATTTCCACACCACATCATTGGAATTACATTAAAAATTCTGCAAAAAAATTAAAATTCATTGTCTCTCTCAGCATGGCAAAGTATCAACCCAAGAATGCAAACGAAATCTTTTCACCAGACAGTTACGATTTCCTGTATGATTAATTTTTAGAGTATAGAACAATTAATCGTAGTAATTTTTTTCATGTAATTATAGTCATTTCTCAAATTAAAAAAATATTAAAGCAACAACATTGTATAAAAATTCAAAAGATCGCAAAGTAATGCAAAATGAAATTTTGATACACAGATGAAGTTTCGTTTTGAGGGAATAACTTTAAGTAATTTGATTGGCTTACCTCTTAGCCAATGGAAAATTTATCTGTAAGTCCCACCTTTCACACTTGGCGCTTATCGTATTTAAATTCGAAGCTTTTTTGCGATTAAATTTCAATAGCGCACAGCCAAACATCCAAAAATACTATTAGGCTTTTTTAAAATCCATTTCGTTTTGTTTGTAATGTTCCTTAAAGCAGATAGTGAACAATTTACCTGTTCTCAAGGGAGGAAACTGCGAAAATCGGGATATGTAAAAAACAAAAATGGTATTCCTTTGTTCCACAACGGCAACATTCGAACGCGGAAACTTACATTCTGAAAAAAAAATGTTTTTAGGCTACTGTACCCTGATAGCTCCTGCGAATACAGTCAGAATACAGTTCAATCGAATACAGATCAAAGTATACTGGTGCAACAACAGTAACCGATAAGAAAAGCACCGGTACGTGGTCTTCCACACCCAGAGGTATCATTTCACATAATAGAGGACATTAGGCCACGACCTATTTAACCTGCCAGCCTTTAGTGAAGACGATTCGAACCCACTACCTTCCGATAATGAGAACGACGTCATCCCCAACCAGGCCACCGCGGCTAAAGAAGTTAGTGTGCTAGCATGTGAAATATTATGTTTCTTATTTAACATGTTTTTAGACTTTAGGCTGTAACATCTCGAACTAGAATCCAACCACTTATAAATATCCTAGAGACAGCTGTGATCGATAGATATGCCTCTATGACATCGACCGATATGCTTTCTACACATTTATATCTGTCGGTACTTAAGTGTTTTCCAGGTTTCCTCCTTTGCAACACATGAATTTGGCATACTATCTATGAAAGTACCTTTTGGTAGGAATGTGGAAACAATCTTAGACTATTCTCTGTGTGGTGTTAAAGTAAACGATTCTAAAATGTGGACAAATATTATTTAGTAATTTGCGCTTCAGATTCAGTTAGGTTATCGATCTTTGAACACTTTTCATCCACGAATTCTAATTCTCTACAGATCCACAACTTAATATGTATATCCGCTGAAAATATCTAAGACCGAGGTTTTTTCATTTATTTGTCACTCAATGGTCATTTTCTGCACACGAAAGTTTATTTGATATGGACCTACAATTTAATGTGGATTTCAAATTTCTACAAGCATCCAAACCCAAAGTGGGATGCGAACACGCGAACTGCTGAACCGAAGTCCAACTTAGTTGGCTAACCATTCGACTACCAACTCGGCTCTCGGCTGAGGTGGAAATCGAATCTTCGAACCGTTAAAGTGAAGACCAAATCACTAACCATTCAAGTACTATCTCGAATTCTGAAAAAAAAAATGTTACATTTTTTTTTGACAGTTTTGAAAGATGGAAAAATATTTTCACACAACATTTCAATTTTTTTAGACTCAGATATAGTTTAAAAACTAAACATAAAATGTTTACTAAAAATATAAAAATTACAATAAATTAATAAAATACAATAAATTTAAAAATTGTTGACTTCGTTTTGAAAATTTGAAAGAAGCTACAGTTTTTTAATAAAAGTTCTTTTTTTATTCTGAGAAGCGTGAAATATTCAAATTGAATCAAGCGAATCCAAGCAACCTATTTTCCACCAACTGATTCATCATGAAGGCGTAGAATAACATTCAGATGTCGAAAACGACATGCACAAAGAAGGGAGGAAAAACACTGTTTTGCTCATGCGTTATTAAGGGCAATATTTCACTTCATTTTTACCCACACACATCTTAAGAATATTCAAATGCGGAAAATAATAAATTACACTAAATCCTGTAGCACGACACTCTCGTGGGGCCAAATACTACAGAAACAATATCTGTTTTCGTGAGCGAGGGCTTGGAGTGCAAAGCTTATGTCCCGGTTAGGTGGTCAGCCTAACGCGAAACCCCCTCCCCTCAATGTTTAGTTCCCTAGTTTACTTAGTTCTCAATTTTATCGACCCACTGAAGGGATGATAGATTGTTTCGACCTTGCCCAGTCCGAGAACCGAACCTTGGACCTGTGGCATAGGAGCTGGGATCGCTTCCATTACGCCCCCGGGTTTTGGGAAATAATATAAATAAAAAATAAATAACTCTGAAAAATATAATTTTGAGGTGTTATTAAAGGAGGGGGAGCAAAACTTTCCTTATATACATGTTTTCAAACTTTAAAATCTTTGCATTTTAGGACATAAGATGTTTTTTGCTCTCGATTTGAAATCATTTTCTATGAGTTTTTTTTTCGATTTGTTTGATTTAATTTTTTTTAGTTATTTTTACCTAATGTCTTCGAAGAAAAAAATATATAATCAAATAATAATATTTAATAGTTTTAATATCCCTGGTTTTAAAGATTTAGGTATTTTTAAGCATAGTACTACATTAACAAACATACTACATTAACAAACACATTTCCTAATTCAATGTAATTTTTTTATTAAAATTACTTATAAAAAGTCATACATTTTTTTCATAATTTCTTATGTTTTATTAAATAAATCTTTCAGCTGCATGAAGAATATAGGAATATCATTCAGTGTAGCTATATTTCAATGCATCCATATTTCAATTCACCTACATTTATATTTTTCGCTTTTATCAATAATATTCAACTAATTTAAAAATTATGACAAAATATCTGGAGTTAATGTTTTTTGTGATCATCCATCTCAAAGTGAAGTGACGGGGTGATATTCTTTAGAATATAGATGGTTACACGAGATAACAGACAGTTTTGAGCAGCGGCAGATGGATTTTCTGCCTTCTGCATGTGCCTCTGTCGAGATGCGTGCTTGGGAATTTTCCATATTTCATCTCGCACGAATTATGAAGTTGCCTCACGATCTATAAACGGTCCTCAAGGAAGATGGGACATGTCGAATGTGCAAGGCCGCTGTGGCCTGCTTGGTTCTGGAGTCATTCTCATTCACGGAAGGTAATGAGTTCGAATCCCAGATTAACCGAAGATCCGAAGTGTTCACTGATGGCGGCTGGGGCACGTTACTGCTGAGCGCGATCGCAATCCAAATGAAGTGATACCACTGGGGTAGCAAGCCAGGTATTAGGGGTCTTCTGCTGGGTCCCTTCTTCAAGATCATGATGACTCCACACGGCTGCTTCTATCCAACAGGTAGAGCCCAACTCAGGCTAGGTACAGGAAAGCATGCTGGTGCAACAATAGCAATAACGTCGAATATCCACATGTTTTCCAGTAGCTTTATATGCAGGATGCTTACTTTGCTGAATCCAGAAATGGTCAAGTAATGCTATATATATATATAGAATGCTATGTCGAAAAATATTAGAGGTTCCCCATGATCTCATGTTATAAATGTTATTAAAGAATCCGAAATTCTAATTTTAGTCAGCATTGTTGAACAAAGGAGGTGGTTGTTTTGTATTTACAGCCAACAAATTTGTCGAAATGAGTGCGTGGGAGTTTTCAAGTTCCTTTCCTTGAGAGAAGTCAATACGCTGCACCATATTTGGGAAATGTCCACGCAGAAAGAAATCCGCTGTGAATATTAAGCAAAAAAACCCTTATAAATGGCCTTCAGATGATATAATGCGTATGATACACAGTATTAATATAAGTGATTGAACTCACTGTGGTCTGATGGAGTGTCGTTACCTTCAAAGTGGAATATCCCAGATAGGGTTGTATTATCTTTTGAAAAACATGTTTTTGCGTCCAAGTGAGTCAAATTTAAAAAGGCAATGGCAAAAGGTAAATGCTAAAAGGCATTTTGTCTGACATCTGAGCAACCTCCGCGTTTTTACATTCAGTGAGGGCTTTCCATACATACTGCGCCATATCCACACGTGGAAAACGCAGAAAACTCCCCAGCTCTCACCATAGCAGATGCCAAAGCATCAGCAGAGATACTCCACCCATTCCACGTTGTTCAACATTGATAGGGATCGAACCCGGAAGCCTTTGTTTTCTGCATGCACATCTCTCCTGGTGGAAAGTTTCCGGATTTGCTTCTGGGTCGCATATGCATACTGACCAACATCTATTCTCACAGGGAACAAAATGTTGTGGATTTTATGAGAGTGCTTGTATTTTTAGTTGTTAGGGCATTCGCTATGCGGTGACCTTGTAAATAAGTACGGCGATGGTGAATAAGTTTTTCGATATACTGCGGAATATAACAAAACCATTATTGTTGTTTATTCTTTTATTTTCCCTCCTGTCAGCTCTTAAGCTTTATTTCTTCACAAATACGATAATTTATTTTACAGAGCTGATTTTATTGTTAAACGGAAATATGAAAGTATTTTCAGAAATTGTTTCTTTTTTTAGACATATCCTTGGAAAAGAAATTTCTGCTTTACTTGAACTGGGGAGTTCAAGGCTTTCCCGACAAAAGGAAGTTCCAGGGTCAAAAGATCATTGTGTTTTGAGAGAAGAATTTTATAGAACACCGCAGAGAGAAATCAGCGAAAAACAATGGAGCCGTAAACTGAAGTGAAGAGGATCAAAACAGACGACCCGCACAGATTTCCTCAAGTCAAACAAGCCTTTAAAATGAATGGCATTGTTTGCACCTCCACAACTTGATATACAGACTAAAAATTATTACTCTATTTTCGTTTTCGGTGTTTTAAGACACACCCGCTGGTGTCTGCTTTTATAGCCGTCCAGATTTACTGCTTTTAGTCAAGGACGACACATAAAAGTGGGATATTCTTCCCAAAATATAAATAGTTGCCTAAAGAATCGTTTCACGAAAGTAACAGGAAAACGAGCTGAATTATGCAGATGAAGAGCGCAGAATATCTATTCTTAAATACTATTAAACAATGAAATCTATAAAAGAGATGACAAAAATAAATTTCACTTTTGGCGAATATTTGGTGAAATTTATCACCAGTTGGCGTAATGAAGCCGTATATTTTTTTAAATGTATCTTTCCCTGAAAATGAACCTCTCATTACAGTCTGAAAAGATAGATATATGTGACGGTTGATAAAAATAAAATTCGTTTACCGTTTAAATGAATTTCTTAAAAACACTAAAATTTTACGATTTGCCGTGTGATTTGAAAATATGAGGTACATAATTTTTTTTTACCCATTTGAATACCGAAAAAATATACATAGTAGATATTTTCATTTGAAAGAATTCTGTTATACAATATTATACATTTATTAATGGATAATATTCATCAATTAATGTACAATATTAATGAATTTTATAAAATGAATATTATACATTAATCTCCACGACCTCAGAACTTAATGCATGATGCCACGAGCAAAATATGCTATGGGCATACTGATAAACAAGTGCTGGATTGTCCTTTCTTTTAAGAATATGAAGAATTTCTTGTAAACAAACGAAATTAGGCAATTAACTAAGATATATAAAAATATCATTAAATAATGTTGAAAAAAATCAATGAAAAACTGCTATGATATCAAATTTAAATTCTAAACTCAGTGGCATGACAGCCTAAATGGGGGCCAAGGCCTACAAGTGCCCAATTTGTTTTCATGACCGAGGGCCCTGGGGTACGAAGCATACGTCCCGGTTAAATGGTCAGTCTAATGCGAAACCCCCAGTGATTAATTCATTAGTATGCTCAGTACTCAGTTTTATCTACCTATTGAAGGGAGGAAAGGCTGAGCCGACCTTGCCCAGCCCGAGTATCGAACCTCGGCCCTGTGTCTTGAAAGCGCGAAGAGCTACCGTTACGCCGCAGGGAAAACTGATATTCGATAATTTATATTTAGTGTAAAAAAGGATTATTTTATTCATCATACATAAATTATTAAGGCGATGGCTTTTAATATTTACAAATTCCCTATTTTTATTTTTAATAAATGCATTTCATAGCAAAGTACATTTTAAAGATTTCCTCGAAAAATAATGATGCAAAAAAATATAAATAAATAATAATAATAGTAACAACAAAAATTCAAATCTTTTAAAATAAATTGGTATAACAATAGCGATTTCTCTTAGTAGGCAACAGATACAGTTTTTATTATTTTGGGTTTAAAAAAATAAAATGACAGTCTATTTGTCACTCGATTGTTCAAAAAGGAGCCAAACTACAAAATATGACTGCTCACGAAGCACTTAAAAGAACTTGTTTTGTATTTATAAATCCTTATTGTGCAATTTCCAATGTTATTGTTGGATTCATAGACTTCTGTTGATAGATATATGAGACAATTAATTTGCATTCATACAAGAAACAATACGAGACGATTAGTTTGTATTTTTGCTTTGTACAAAATAAATAAATAAATATTAAACCTATCTCATGAAACTTTCTTTTCCTAATTTATATAAATATTTTCTTTTGTAAAAATAATAACATTGAGAAAATTATTAATTTTATGTGATAAATTATAAACTTAAAAAGTTTGAATTTATTTTAATTTAATTTAAAATAAAATGAAATGTAGTTCAAAAACAAAAAGCATCATTGAGAAAGGAAAAAGCGTATATGAATAATTTTCTTTCCACAAACATAGAATCTGTAAACCTTATTTAAAAAAAAGCAAATATTTGAAAACTTCAATTTTTCAGCCTTTGAATTGGAAAATAATTATATTTTTTTAAAAAAATGAATATAATATCTGCATAATTATACTGGAAAATTTTATTTTCAAGTTGGCTAGAAAATATTGTGCCAGTGAAATGTATTCAAACAAAAAAATATCATACAGTTTACTCTTTAAAAATGTCCTTTCTTTATAATAATAACCAGCAAAGTTAGTTACCAAGAACTTAAAATAAAAATCGTGAGAAGTTCTAATAGTTTCCTATGGAATGAACGTTCGATGCTTGGTCACCATTTGCTTCATACAAGAGCTGACAACTGATTTGTTAGCTCTATGATCATCAATTCACTGTTTCGTGGGTTTGATTTTCACTTCAATCAGATGCACTAATGATTATCTATAGTCTATTTTAACAAGCAGGAATGTGAATTATATGATTAACAAATTTTATAAATCACTTGTGTTTACAGAATTGCCATGCTGTGGTTTATATTTTCTTTTTCGGATCTAAGTTACGCACGTAAGAAATTTTGAATAAAAACAAGCGTACTCTTTGAGTTGCTACAGTACATTTCTGGCCACTTATTTCTGAAAACTGAATCATCTAACTCAACCAATGAATATCCTCTTAATGGTGAACCATTGCCATTTGGCGAGGACAACTTTTTAGCAAGCAGCACCTGACACCAAACCGTACTAATAAAAAGACTTCGGATAGTCTTTTTATTAGTACGGTTTGGTACTAATAAAAAGACTGGAAATTTCCTGCGCATAGGAACTCTCAGCATATCTATGCGCATTACACGGCAGAACACCAGGACGTCACCTTTTAAGGTATCGAATTTATTACCTTGTGGACGCTAGAACTGCCGGGCTACCATTGCTAGGATGAACTACTTCTACGAGAAACGAAATAAATAAAGGACATATCATACAGTGGCATACTGTAAGAGGGAAAAGTAATACTGAATACTTTCGCGCTTTAAATTGAACTGGGATTAATTAAAAGGTCTGCAAGATGTGCACGTGCAGCTCGATTGTTATGTTTGCCAATGTTCTGGGAAAAAAAGAGCCGGCAATGCGAACAAAAACCGGCAACAGGTATTCGTCGCCACTGAAAAGGAGGGCATCCGGTTGGTTATGCATGGCCGAAAAACAAAACCACCATTGAGGGTACTCGGCAATGGAGTCGCGGACGGAACTTGTTAGAAAAGATCCGTCTTCAGCCGGGTTCTCTCTTTCTGGTCACGCTCTCCGACTTTCACTGCTAAACATCCCCCTGACCTATTGTCCCCTATTAGAGATTTATTGATCGCCTTATTAAATGCCCTAGAAGGGCGCAAGTGAATGTTTTTTGGCGAAGTTTTGCTTTTTACTTTGGCGACCTTTGCCAACCTTGACCGCTCAGGTGCAAGGCGTTATGGCTTCGTGGTTGCGTTTGGAATCCGCTTAGCTGAACTGTTGAAGGCTCGCCAACAATGAGATTCTTTGTCAAAGTGACTTCCGGTAATGGAACTTCATCAATCACCTAGATAGATTTGCAATTTGCCGGAATCCGGTGAATCGCTATTGCCATTCAAGTAATCAAACAATTTGAATGATATCTTTTAAAGCAATATTTAATTCCGGCATTATAAAAAACATTTTACACCATTATATTTTCAATTAAAAATCTCAATTGTTACTCTGCTTTATAGAATTTCAGTCTTATTTAAAAGTATGATGAATTTTTTGTTCCATTTCAACAGTTTAGTATCATTTTTCAAATTATATATTTTCCTTCTATTAAAAAAATTCTAGTTTCATTATCAAATATTGTATGTATGCAATAAACAAAATCAAATTCTATCGAATACTTTCTTAAAATAACTTTTTATCTCTCCGTGTAAAAATAAGGAATTTGTATTCCGAATTATCATTAAAAAATATTAAAAGGCATTATAGCAAATAACTATAATTAAAAGTATTTATAGCTTAAAACAAAAGTGTTTTAGGCTTTGAGTCTGACCTTGATCATACATGATTGAAATAGTTCAAAATTCACTGTGAATTGAATATCCCAGTCTAATTAGACCTCTTGTGCAAAATGAGACCGAAAGAACTAGACGTGTAAAGATAGTGAGGACAGAAAAATATTGATTTTATATTAAGATTTATTTCTTCTAATTTTTTTAAAGATTTATTTCTTCTAATTTGCAAACCTAGGACATTAAAGATAAGATTATGTAGCTTGAGTTATTTAAAAAAATCAGTTATAAAGTATTTAACTTTCTATGACATTGAACAAGTTTTTATTATTATAAACATTAATTTCTAAAATTTCATATTGGTAGTGCGTATATCAATCAACATGAAAATATTAACAATCTTAATTAAACAACAAAGGTTTTCTTGAATATAGCTGTTTCATGCTAATTTAATTATAAATTGTTTTCCAGATTTAATATTTACTTAAAAAAGTGAATTATTATTTAAAATGAAGCTGTCTGAATAAAAATAACAAGTTTATATATATATATATATATATATATATATATATATATATATATATATATATATATATATATATATATATATATATATATATATATATATATATGTATATATATATATATATACGTTCTTTAAAACATCAACATTGAAGGAGTTATTCAAACAGAGTAATTGTAAAAGCGCAATAATAAAAGCAAATAGATTCACATTTCTAAAAATGTAATTGTATAGTACTTTTAAGGCTTTTTCGGAATAATATTTTATGTAAGTTTGAACAATTGAATAACACTGCTTTATTTAAAGTTGAGAAAGAATATTAATTTTACAAAATTCAGCTTTTTTCTGAATTTACCCTTTTCTTTGTCCCCACACAATTATAGTTTGCTCTATTGTTTGTTTGAAATTGTTCGCCGCACTTTGCCAACTTTTTGAAAAAGAGTCTATTATTGATTCAAGAAAATGAAGATCACAGTTGAATCCCTTGGACGAATTGGAGAGCGATTGTTAAACAAATAACCCCAGAATAAAATCGAATATAATTGCGTTATTATAAATGCAGCCATGCAAATTCTCTCCCCGTACTCAACCTCTACATTTCTACACCGTGTTGGTGAATCCTTGTCGCTATAGCAACTAGCTACAAGTGTTTCCTGTTTGAGGCGTAGAAAAGATTTCAGATATGACCAATATAGAAAATGTATCTGAGCGGTTGTACTGAAATAAAAATATGATTTATTCGTCTCTTACTTGCTTTGGTTCGTTTCAATAAACTGCTGTGCAATGCTTATAGAAAAAAAGCAATAAATGTTCTATAATAGCACTGAAATAGATTTCATAAATATTATACGACATATTTGTCTCCAACTGTGTCACTGGCTATGCAGATTCTTTCAGATTTTATTCTTCAGTGAATAAGTTTGCATTATGGCTATACAAATATATTCTTCAGTATGTATAGCTGTCGGCTAAAGAGACTTGGGGAGAAGCGGTCTTCTCCCAACTAAAAATAAAAGATTGTTTTTACTGTCTGAAAAATACTTTGAAAGAAAAAATACATTGTTATAAAAATGTATTTTTAAATAATGATTAAAAATTTTCAGACAAGCAAATTTTTATGTTACAGATTATCATGCTCAGAAATCAGAGGAAAATTTTTTTAAAAAATAATAAAGGAGATAGCTTAAAAATCTGTATTTACAATTTAATGATTTGCTACAACAATTATATTTTTTATTTGTTCATAAATTTTTACATCAGATAGCGAAAAATGTTATTTTAATATTAGTTTTTAATTTAGTAGGACATAAAATTTACTCAAAATGTAATTTAAAATTAGTAATTTTATCTTGTTTCATATTTATTACCTCAAGAATAATTAAAATTTGGAATAGATATCGTATCCAGTAAAATATATAGTTCAAAAGAAATATAGAAAGTCTAAAAAATTTATTCGAATAGTAAATAAATCAAATAAATACGTAATATTAAACAATGACTCATTTTATGAAAAAAATAAACATTGTTATTACCAATAAATAAAAATTATATTATGAAAAACAATTACTTATTTTATGAATATTATTTATATTTAGGAAAAATAATTTCAACAAATGATTTTATTTTTAATGATGTAGGGAGAAATTTAATCTGTTGATATATTTTTTTTCATGTTATAAAAAATGATAAAATATAATACATACTTTAATAGAAAAAAAAATGAACTTACGATATAGCCAATTTGGAACAAATGCCGTATAATCCAGGCTGCCAAATTTTGAGTTAGGGAATATTTTGGCGGATTTCCTTATGCTTCTGACAACCTGTCTTTTATTACGTCATAGATCTGAAGACCTATAAGAATTATACAGAGAATTCTATTTTGGAACTCCAGTATTTACGTAATCGCCTAGTCATACGTCATCTTGGCTGCATTTCTGCGTCGCCAAAAAATTCAGAATTTGAAATCGTATATTATACGGCATCTGTGCCACCAATTTAAATTAACAAGAATTAGGCTAGAAAAAAGTTAGAAGGTATCCTTAGGTGTATAAAAGAGCAATTAAAAAAGTTTTCATTACTGTTTTATGGAATAAACACTAATATTTATTTCTTTACAATCTCAAATTTTAATTCTTTGATTTGTTCTTAATTTTAAAACATTCTGGAAAATAATATAAATATTATTTCTAATAAATGTAAATATTTTAAACAGAAACATTCTACCTTTTACATATTGCCAAATGCTTTTGAAAAATAGTTTTCACTGAAGGAATTTTGATAAGATTTTACTCGAATAAAATAAAATAAAGATGGTAATAACGGCGGAAAATATGCATCTGTAATGCACACGTGTTAATCTATTCCTGATTAAAGACAATGTCAATTGAATGAAGTTTATAAATTTTGCAAGTAAGAGTCCAGAAAAAATGCTAATTGCTTCGTTGCATGCATATTTTATAAAGTATTACTTACAAAATAGAAGCGCGTGAATGGGTTTTTCAAGGGCAAAAGAGTGCTTCAGCAATTTATATATTCTATTTTAAGGTACCTTAATATTCTGTACCGTTTCTCTCTATGCATTTTATTCTGCATAAATATACTGTAATTAATTTAAGTATTTATATAACTCATTTCCGATTTTGTGGGTGCTGATATATAGAGTATGCCATTCTTTTATTAATTTTTTTTTCACTTTTTGTGAGGAACTGGTAAAATAAAATGAAGCTCAGGTAGAAATTCTTCTTTCTTACTATTTATTTAATATTAAATTCAAATATACGCGTCGTTTTTCCTAAACTTGTTTGCCGCAGGCATTTGAGTAATCTAAAAAGATAAATTGCCTGCAGGAAATTCTGGTAAGTTCTAATAAAATATGTGAAGGAAGAAATATTTTCAGCAGAGATGGGGAGAATTTGTTAGGAGAAAAAAGTATATCCTTGTTAGAAATTCTAATTTATTTCTAGGCTTGTGTTGCAATACAATTCGAAGTATTGCTTTTGATTGTTAATGTACCAACCAATTTCTTTCGATATTGATTTTCCTACCATTTTAACTTTTGTGATCAACTAACTCAATAATGTAAAGAAAATTATGATTTTTTATATAAAGAAAACAAAAAACTTTACGATGAAATTTTTTTTACAAATTTCAGTATAAAAAATATTGCATTAAATAATTGAATACTTTCTATTTAATAAATTTTATCATATTAAGAGAAAATTATATGCTATTATCAAGTTTTAAGTACTATAAAAAGTTTTAATTGTTGCTACATAAATTTGTTTATAATAGAAACATTACATTCATAAATTAACACCTTATTGATTTTTTTACTTTTATTAAGAACAAAAATTATATTTATCTAATTCCAATTAATTTTAAAATAACAGGCCCACTGGCAGTTTGATTTTAAATAAATTTTTGAAACTAATTTGGGATGGGAATAGGGACGTTAGAATTCTTTATTAATTGCCTAATCACAATTTTCAAAAGTAATATCATCTTAGAGGTGATTCGATTTTAATGCATATTTTAGGTAAGTAAAATATCAAAAAATCCAATTACTGAGAGAGATATGAATTTCTATGTAAATTTATGACAAAAATCATAACTATTTAGTATTTTGTGATTACGTAAATAAATGAATCATTTAGAACTTTTACTATTTAAATGAAATATTTGTCCGATTGTAAACCAGTAGTTACGAGTGATGATGCTTAATTTTAAAAAATAATAAATTAAGCTCTAGGTAACTGTTTTGAATAATCTTCCACTTACATACATAAAAAAGTAGGTTAAAAAATTTATTTGCTTACATATCTTACAGAATTAAAATTTTTTGTACACTTTTCTTTATAACTTATTAAATGTTTTAAAATCTTGAGGTTTTTTTCACTAATTTTTAGACTTTTTTTATAAAAAAATTATTTTTTGTTTTGAAATCATTTTTTAATTCAACCCAAAATATTTGTATCGATGTAAACCTTATTGAATTTAATGCCTGAATAGGTATTGTAACGAATTTAATGTAAAAGGAAAACATTGAATATTAGTCACAAAATAATAGACATTAAAAATACCAACAAAGTTGAAAAACGAGAAAATAAGAATATAAAATTTTTTCGAATGGAAATAATTTTCAAAATTTTTACTCTTTTATATTAGCACACATATTACCGGCATGTATATTGTAATAAATAACTACTAAATCTGAGCAAAATAATCTATGAACCTTTTATTTTTTTCATTTATTTTGTGAAAGGCAACACATAATTCCTTAAGCACTTTTTTCTGACAAATTTCCAGATTAGCTGTTACTTTGTTTACAAAATATTTCTCTGTTTTTTCCATAAAAAATAATCAAACAAACTAATTTCTTCTTTTAAAAAAATTTTCAGAATTTATTGACATAGTCTAACTTAACTCATAATCTGAGAAATTTATTGGGTATTGGTTAAATTCAGATATTCAAAAATTAAGGGGTAATATCTGATCCAGTCGAAGACTGTTGGACTGAAAGGGCTTAAATATGTTTTAAAAGCTTCGTTGGGTTCCAATATCCCTCTGCTGGTGTGATATGGTATGTAAACGCGAGTACCAGCTCAGTTGTCGAATCTGGTTCAATATCACGAATTGGTATTCTGTGTTTATCGATCGACTGTAACAGACAGTCGGAAATGTATTGAATAGAAGCAATTGAACATTGATTGTTTTTCTCTTCCCAGCAATTCGGTGGTGTATGAAAAGGAAAGTTCAGGAGCCGACCTCTGAGAATGGTTCAAAATTGCAAGGTGTATGGGCTCTGTCTGATAGTTTCTCTCAACCGAAACAAGCAATCAGAAACAAATGATGCTTTTAATTTAGATTGCATCGCACAAAATCCAATAATGCTTTTCTCCATTTTTTATGGAGTTTTCTTAATTTATTTTTTATCGATAGTATTTACTTCGCAGCAATTTTTGTTTTCTAAGCGTCTTTCAGTTAGTAAGTTCTATAGCTCAATGCACCATTTTTTAAAAATTTTTATTTATGTGTAATTTTTTGGGAGAATCTTTACCCACATTTCTTAATTTTTATCAAACTTTTTTGTAGAGTTTAATGAGTCATGTTTCCACAAGTATAATTCAACATGGATATTATTACTAAATTGTCTTAATATTCTATTCAAATGAATTTTGTAGAAAGTTTTGATAGGTTTATGAAAATAATTTTTGATTCATAATTTAAACAACTCTGTTTAGATACGTTTCATCAGCCTTTCATCCCTTCAGTGGGTCGATTAACTGAGTACCAAGCATGCTTGGGAACTAAACACTGGGGGTCTTACGTTAGGCTGACCACCTAACTGGGACATATGCTTCGCACCCCAGGGCCCTCGGTCATGAAAACAGTTAAGGGCGCTGTAGGCCTTGGTCCACATGGGCTGTCGTGCCATGGAGTTTAGTTTAGATATGTTTCAAAAGTATTTAATAGTTATTTTTTAAATTGTTAATATAATGAAATAAAAGTATAATTTTTATAGTGACAAATAAATTAAACTACTTTATTACTGGGCAATATCATATATTCAGAGTATTTAAATAAGTAATTCTGTTAATTTATTTATGCTTATAGAAAAATAGTAGAAGAATTGAAAATTGCCTAAAAAAGTACTGTAAGTGCTATAAAATAAAATAAAATGCATGAAAAATTACAATAAAAAATAGTTATAAATTAAAACAAAATACAAATCTCACTCAGGTACATATACATACACATGTATGTACTAAGATATGGGTGTTGTTATGTGTGTGTATATATGTTTGTGCGTGTGTGTGTGTCTAATATACTTTTATTTTCTGTTTTCTGTTAACAACATAGTTTTATAACATTTGTTAAAACTTTCTTTTTTTTTCCAAACATTATTTTGTCATTGCTTTTGATAAAAAAGTAAATGTATATCCAAGTATTAAATTCACCAAAAAATTTATAATTCATAAAATTTTCACCAAAAAATATCGCATTAAGTCTCGTAATTTTTGCATAATCAATAAATAAAGAAATGAAAGAAATTTTTAAAATGTCAATAAAAAGCCTTGGATATAGTAAAAACTTTCAATGAAAATATTACTTTTGGAAATATTTTGATGATCTTTAATAATTTAATTTATACAAAAACTTGCCAAAAACTTGAAAATTCGTTAGAAAAATAAGAAATTTTTGCATTTAATTTTCTTAAGAAATATTACTTATCGCTATTGGTTTTTCTTGCTTATGTTTAAGTAAAAATATGTTTAATTCTCGATATATTTTTAGTTACATGTAGAAACTGCCAAATACTTGTAGTTCTTTCTCTTCACAAATACTTATTAGTACTATTAGTTTAATTTTTAACCAAGAAGTAATACTTTATTTATTTAGTAATGCGAGATTTTTATAATACATGTGTAAATATTAGCAACAATGTTTTTAATAAATGCTAACTATGATTTGTCAGTCAATAACTATTAATAATACTTTCATAAATAATTAATTGGATATAAGCGATTTATTTGGTTACTAATGCAGCGTGACATAAATTGCGTGGCAATTGTACGATGTTTTATTCCTCCTGTTTAGCGTATCTTGGCAATTATCCCAGCTCTTTCCTTGCGCAAAGATAACGTAGCCAAGGAAAACAAGATGTCTACAGTTTTTTTTATAATATATCCTTAACTAAGTAACATTTTGAACTAGAAGCAGTTCCTCCCACTCAAACTATCCTTTGCAGCTAAGAGGGAGATGCGTTATTTCTCTATTCAAGCAAACAATCAATTCGTTTTATCAATCAAATAAATTACAATACACTATTTTTATTGATAAATATGCTTCTGCTTTTACTTCTTTCCATCCAAAATTGTAGCTTCCTACATATAAGTAACCTTTGTAAACTGCAATTTATATCATCGTATAAAGCGATATTTTTTGTTAATTCGCATTGTATATAAATTTTTTACATCAATTCTTAAACTTTTGTGATATGCATATAAAATAAATTTCACTATAAAAATATTTGTTTCTTTTCTGTAAAAAGTATCGAGTAGGCAAAGCTGCATTATTCACAAAACATTTTTTTCATTGGTTTAAAAGATTAAAATTCTTATTATCAACTACTTAAATGCGTTAAATGGTCCATTTGATTCAATACTATAATAAATAAAAGCTGGAAAAGTGTCTTTCCTTTGGTATGGTAAAAGAATTTGGAAAAGAGGGTTCCCCAGCTCAGGCATCAACTTCATCACGAGATCGAGAAGCTGAATTTTAATGCTCCGAAAATGTATAGCAATTCTCTATAGGTTTCCAGTGCTTATATTTCCTTATAAAACCCTTGTTAAAAATATTATTATCATAATAGAATTTCTTATTTTTAGTTTACAATCGTTTTAATCTGCATTATTGTGTTTAACCGAACGTGTGCGTGTCTTCCTTAAGTTTGAATTTAAAAAATTTGGAATTCGGTGGAAATATTAAAAAAAGTTTTAAATTTTTGTTGTACATTTAAATAAGTATATATAGATCGATAGATAAATACAATTAATAAATTTTATATAGACAAATGAAAAATTTTTTTCGTCATATCTTACAATAGCTCAGGCATCCCCAAATCTATGATTATCTTAACAAATAGACAGACCAATGAAAATAAGAATGAAATAGAAATGAAATAGCAAAATAAAAAATAAGCCATTTCATTCGTTCCGAATTTCTGCATCTGACCAATATCTACTCTCGAAAGTTCTCTATCACACTTATCGAAATTTCGGATTTACACCCAATAGAAAAGAAATTTGGAGTGCTAATACTATTGCATTGACCACTAAGAGCTAGATAAAAACGTAAACCGACCAATCACCGGGAGAACAACAGCGTGCGAAGATATTCACGGAGTCGGCGATATGGAAGTGTCTCAAACCACATCCTGCGAATGTTAGATGAAAAATCAACATCGAGCAAATATTTCGAATCGCGATTAAAAATAAATAAATAATAGTTTGTTCCAGAGCTATATTTACATGGCCGCCGCAGAGACGTCTTTGTCTTCCGCTGCCAACTTCCGATGGAAAAGGGTTGAAATTTCCTGAGATATGGCGGCTTCCTGGAACGAAAGAACTTCACGAAAGAAAAAAAAAGCACTGTGATACGTTTTGTTTGGGTGTTTCTTGCAGTCTGCGCAATAATGGCCTTCAGAGAGGGCAATATCCTGCAGATAAATATAGGGAATTTTTTTTATAGATTTATTTTTCTTGCGAAGATGATACAAGGATGAAAAATGTATTTCATTCCATTGAATGAATTGATTATTAATTCTCCGAAACTGATATATAGTGCACCAACTAACATGATTGAATGACAAAGTCGAATACAATATCACAGGGACATAAGGCCCAAAGAATACTTAGCGTATGCAAACCATCTGAGCATCACGTTCTCTAATTGGCTCAAAGAATATTAAACGAGATCAATTAAGCAGATTTCCAAAGCATTAAACCTGTACTCGAACGAAAGTGCCTATGAGTTGTGGGTTCCATCAATTACTAGGAAGCGACTTGGTGGTGGTCTACCTAATTCAGTCCCCAAATACTGATCTGCCACCTCTAGAGGAAGAATTTCACTTGGAGGACACTTCCAAGTGAAACCTACTTAAAGCCTCCTATACATACATACATACATAGCGATGCAGGCGAGCCCAGGACTTTACATTTAGGTTAACGAGTTTGGAATAATCGCCCATCACCAGGTGTCTCGTAACTTGAACCCCTTTCAGGTGACGAGGTCATACTTGAGCTGGCGTCCTCCTCTCCACATCAATGCCACACTAGCTGAAGGACTTAGGACGTCACATATTAACGTGGACACGTATTATAAGATGCTCTAGGCAGAAAATACGTTTAATCGTAGGCTTCATAACTGGGCATTACTATTTCAGAAAACACCTCCATAAAATGGGACTGTTTCAGCAAGACCCTATCTGCAGGAAATGTCATACGCAAGAGGAAACGGCCAAGCATATCATTTACGAATGCGAGGCCCTTGCCCTCCCTAGATTAACTTCCTTAGGCATCATTCATACTAGAGAGTTACAGCTAGACTCCATTAAAGGGTTATCGGACTTTGTTAATAAAGTGGGTGACCCGAGCAACTGGAACTAGGAAACATTGGGTTTGGAGTTAACAGTACAAAATGCTGATAAAAGCAGAGGTGCCCAATGACATACAAACCCAACTCTAAGAAGAAAAAGAAGAACGTGGACACGTGCCCAACCCATGGAGTTGCAGCAACCCAGAGAGGGTAGAGTACATGGTCCCCCTCCCAACCACTTCCCGCATCAAATGATGCATCTCTTAGCTGATCATAACGGGAAGCGGCGTGAAGCTACGGAGACACTGGAGCTGACCAGCATCCTATAGAGAGCACTACGGATCTTCGCTTAAATAGGGATTCAAACTCGTTATCTTCCGATGAAGAGAACGGGGTCCTAACCAACCAGGGACCAGAGCACTGCGGTTTTTCCAAGTACTAACTGCAAGTTGAAAGGCCTGACTTTTATCATCGTATAGAAATCGAATTAGAAGGTAATCACTTTGGCTAATCGTTAAAATTCAAAGTAGCTGTGAGATGAGAAGCAGTAGATGTGAGAAGTAAGAACTTTCTAGGCCACGAAGCATTCGTAGTCCGAAGGTAGCAAGTTCGATACTTAACATAGATGAAGATGCTCGTATATTCATAGAAAGCATGCACCGTTTCCATTTGTTGTGCTAATTATGGTATATATTAAGTCATTTCTATGTGGTTCAAAAACATGAGGATTTTGGTTGATATCTGTGGCTTTGTTTAACCCAAACAGGAAGAAACAAGCACAGTATTATCAGTCTTTACTACTTCTTATTTATCAACTTTTGTTTGGAAGTGACAATATGCAATTATTAGATTCCTATGCCGAAGAGTATGGTTTCAGCATTAAACACAGAGAACCCTATTTCGATTGAAATGCACTGAAATCTAAGAGTATGCGCATTTAAGCAACCAATTGTTAAACTAATTTTACTTGTTTCTATATGGAATGTGTTTACTGGCAACATTTTCCCATGTTTTTGAAATGTTTTCTACGAAAGAAAACATAAAGTATATAGTCTGTCTTCAAAAACGCACGTAATTCTAGAATATAATTAACTTTTTCAAATTAAAAAAGACATTCGATAAATGAAAAGAATATATCCAAAAATATTGATCTGAAGTCAAGCAATCTATGCATTTAATTTGCCCTGCAATTTAATAAATAACTACAATGAAAAAAGCTATTTTTAACTTTAAACTGAAACATTTTTAAAAATAATAAATTTATGTTACACTTTTATATAGGTTAAAATGTATTTGTTTGTAAATAAAATGCGATTCTCTCGTTGCTCTTAATTAGACTTGACCAGCCAAAGACCATCGTAATCATAGGGCTACTCAGGCTAAATGTTCCATAGGGTCCAGTATTGCTTCTCTGGAGAAATGTGCCGGCTCGATAATTTACCTCGTTACCTGGTCATAGAAGTATTCAACTGTTGCGGTCGGAAGAAATGGGAAAGAGAAATGTAACACACTAGTACAGCCTATGCGCTTTAAATCTTTGGTGTTTCTGAATTCTTTCTTATAGACAAATCTTCTGCTTGCTCAATGGGGGAGCTGGCAGACGAATGGCATACGCTGTGACCTCCGATTTAACAGTTCATGGGTTCAAATCCCACTTTGATCTTGGATGTGTGTAAGGATTTGGAATCCATTTTAAAGTGTAGGTACCGGACTAATAAGCCTTCGTGTGCAAAAAATGACCGTTCACCTACAAAACTAAATATTTTGTTCAAGTGTAGGTAGTCACCTGGGTTCAGTTAACAGGAACATGTAGTGGGCAAAAATGCAAAAGAAATAACAGAGACAAAAGACTATTTCCCATTAAAATACTTTTTTTTAAATTTTAACGTTTAATGTTCAAAAATTTATTATAACTTTATTACGTTAATTTTCATAAAATGTTTATTTTTATCCGAGTGAAAATTTACAGAAAATTCAAAAATTCACTTGAAATACTTGAACAAATTTTCAAAAAGCACACATTCAAAAGGTCATGACACTTTTCTGTCTTCTTCTGAAATCAATTAGGGCATCACACGAAAAAAAAAAAATCTAACACACTATCAGATTACAGAAACAATGTCCCTTCTCAATATTTTTTTTCTTCTCAGTAATGCGGTTACCTGTCGGGGTTTATTGTTTCTGCGGAATTTCAAACGTTTTCATTAAAAAAAAATCTGGGAAGGGTCAGCCAAAGAGTCAGGGTGATCCGCAGCAGTCTGGAGTTCGCTCAGCACCCGGATCCGGATGTCCTTTCTCCGAATCTCACCTACTTCTCTTTCAGAAGGTGCGCTTGTCCTACATACGTCCCTAATCATGGCGTCCCTCGCGGGAGGCCTCGCCTCTTCACACTTTCATGACCATCCTCTTCCACCCACGCTCGGGTGAATTATTCCCTTCTGGGGGTGACTAATTGTGGGGCCGTATTTAGGCACGCAACAAGTCTTCCTACAAGTGGTTTCCGCCTCCCTCTGAAGATCAAACTACTTACAAGATTGCATTGTGTTATCGCATTTCGTCCCTAGTTACCTATTTCTGCGAATCACCTCGCAGTCTCGATCAAGTGACACACTCGACACCTGAGCTGGGACACTCCGTATTACACTATGGGAAAGACGAATAAATAAAACACAAACCCCTCTCATCCTAATAAGCATCAGTTGGTGTTATTGGTTGGTTTGTGACTTTGAAAATTTTAACAACAATGAAAAGTTGGTCTTATATTCCAAAAATTTCATGGCTTCCAACTGTCTACTTTTAACTACTGAAATCGTTAAATACAAAATACTGTCTCGTCATTTTGAATCTTGATAATTAGTCGTTTTCTACAACTGGCGTCTTCTCCAGTTTTCATCGTCATACTAGCGACATTTGCGATGGTTCTGAATCCATTTTAAAATATAGGCTCCTGACTGATTAGCCTCCGTGGAGAAAAAAATGACCGTTCAGAGACAAGAGCAAACCAAGATAATATACCCGCGGAAGAACAAGAGGCCCATGGGACCCTTTCATAGTTTGCTTAAGTACATGTTTAGGCTGGGTCAGCTATCGAACTTGCTACTTATCGGGCACAAAGAGGATGTCTTTCTCTACTAAACTACTGCAATCCTTATTTTCTCAGTATTATGAAAATATTATATATATATAAACAACAGAGTAAACACTCTTGTAATTTTTCTTCATTTTATAAACTGTGTTCTATCCATCCGAATAAAGAATTGTGTGTAACTGATATTGTGAAATTAATTATATCCAATAGGCTTGACGTGCCCTAAGGGGGGCTTCATGACGCTTATTCGGTTGAGTGCTTGGAAGTTTTCCAAATTTCCTGCGCTAGAACAAGAGAATACAGCGCCTATCCATAAAAAGCCCTCCCAGGTGTCATGGACATTATGATCAAGTCTTGGGGTCTTCAGTTTGGTCCTTGTTTCAAAGTTACGAAGATTTAACCATCTTTTAATGTTTCGACCGAATAAATCAATATGTAAAATTTCTTCAGTGCGAGCTTTAGCACTTTGCTCCAAAACAGATCGCTGTTATCTGCAGTTTTAAACCTTGATTTGGGAATGAAGTCAACCATTTTTGGTAGCACTTTTCTCTTTTAATTTATGTGCCATAGCAAACAACGTTGAAATCTAAAAAAATTT
Source organism: Latrodectus hesperus (assembly GCA_037975125.1). Lineage (NCBI taxonomy): Eukaryota > Metazoa > Arthropoda > Arachnida > Araneae > Theridiidae > Latrodectus > Latrodectus hesperus. The sequence goes on from CM075855.1 coordinate 16,932,657, forward strand.
AACCTCTTAGCATTACTGACTTCGGTGCAGGCAGGGATCAAACCCACTACCTTCTGAACATGAGAATAACAGCTTTTTCTAGCACAGCATAGCCGCCGAATCGAATATTTGAACTTTAAAATAGAAGTTTAACTCGTATAAACCCTATTGATTTAATTACCGTCAGTGGTATCAGATTTTTTCTGAGCATAGAAAAATATGTTTTTCCTCACCAGGGCTTCCCGATTACTTTTTCAAGTACTTAGTGAGAGAAAAAAATTACCTATTTAAACACAATTCAACATATTTTTAAAAACATTTATAAAAATCAAATGTGAATCTCTAAATATTTACATTTCACTGTGTTACCATTTTTAAGTTATAAATCTGGGTATCGACATGTGCATTTATTTCAAATGTTTGATTTAAACAAGACATTCAAATGTGCACATATCATGTAAAACAATTGCTCTTTTTACAAACAAACTTTGAAAAACATTACACATATTTATCTATTTCGCAAAAAAAGAGAAATATATATATATATATAACAAAAATAAATGATTATGCAAAATAAACAAGAATGAATGCTCAAAACTTCAACGAAAATGCCACCTGCCGTGTTGACAATGACAATGGAAAAAATCTGAGTACTTAATGGGTTGAAGAAACGATGACGAGGAAAATATTTTTAACCTGACATCATCCTCCTTGGCATGTGTACAGCGTGAAACAGGTGGTTGTTGTACAGTCGTCATCTGTGTGTGAACGTGACTTCTGTAAGGATAGATTAACTGAGAAAAAACATTTTTTCATAATAAATATGGCAGTGCTAATAAAAAGTTTCTAATTTTCTAATAGCGGAAAACGATAAATCCGTATCATTGAAACAGACGAATATATTTTTTGTTTAATATTATTACAATATAACAAAAAGATACGTTTCTATTCTTATACTTTTACTTATTATATAAGGAATTCTTACATGAGAAGACAAAGTTATATCCGATGTAAGACTAAAACACACTAAATGAAACACATTATTTGTTTCTTGTTTTACTGCATAATTTCTGCGTACTGATTTCTGTCAACCGAAGTGCTAGCACCCGCTTTCTCATCTTTATAACTGTCAAATGAAGAGGTCGATACCTGACATGGCACCTTCGTTTCTAAACTTTCACATCGGTTGTGGAACATTAGACCTTACGAAAATTTATCACAGTTAGGCTTAGCACGGCGGTCCTCATTTAGGATCAAGTAACGAACTTGTTGATTTTCGTTCACGAAAACGAAGTGTTTTTTCAATTCAAGTTGTTGGAACCCATAGGCGCATTTATATCAACGAGAAAACAGTGTTGGAACAGTTGAAAAAACAATTGAATACCTGATTTTGTTTATCAAAATAGATGGAAACCGGTCATATTATCTTCACTTTGTTCTCGGATCAAGTGGAATGGTTGACCCTTGATTAGGTATTTTTTCTAAGACTTCCACACCAAATTAGCGAATTAACATTAAAATCATATAAATATTCTGAAAATTCAAACACCCACTCAGTTTGAATGTTGATTTTTTTCTAAAATTAGTCATAATTTTAATAAAATTTCATAATATTAGGTATCGAATCTATTATCTTTTGTTACGAGAACAAAGACAAAACTTAGAATTCAAAAAGAATATCCAAAACAAAATAATATGATTAATATTATATTCTATGTTTATTTTTTGTAAACTTGATAGAAAATTACTTCAAGAACTCGGTAAGAACTAAATTCGGTTTCTCCATAAAAAATATCTCTTTTTTACAATATTGTTAGATTACAGTGGGTTATCGGTTAATGAACAGTTCGGACTGGGAACAAATCGGATAACAAACATTTTCATAAAAGATATTTGTGTTCCGGCAACGAACGCATACTCAGATAACGAACTAAAATGAATTCTAACGAAATCTTCTCAACTCTCGGAGCATAATGTTGCAAAACCTAAGAGATCAAAAATCATTTTTCATCTCTCTCAAATTTTGTTGCTTGCCTATTAAGCTTCAAAGTTCTATATTAAGAAAAAAATTTTCTGAGTAGAATATTTATAGCCAAAGTAGTCCATCAGTTTCAGTTTTTGATTCCATTTTGTGCGTCCTCCCCTCCTTTTTTTTGTTCATTCACTGTCTCGTACGTACTTTTGAGTAATGAATTCCAGACGGCAACAACAACAAAGTTATTAATCCCTTTACAATGACAACGCGCTATTAATTACTATCGGATAATCCTGAAAAGCAGAGAAAAGCAATGGACATGTTTTTTAACGGCCTATAAACAAAAAAATAAATAAAAAGGACTGATTAATGTGTAAGACTATATGTATGAAATATTTTTTTATAAACTTAATAAGAAATTATATATTCTTTTCTAAAATTTCATTTTAGGGTCTCCAGAACGAATGAATCGATTTCCCAAAAATCTATGTTAAATCGATGACTGATTAGCGAATATAGTCTTGTAAGAAATTATGTTCGCGCGCGCGTTAAACGATTACATCAGTTTTTTACTTAAATAAATTTAATAATAGATTTAGCTGATATTTAGTACCTCAGTGACTGCTCGCTAATGTTTACACGTGTTCGTAGCAAGTGTCCCATAGTAGTGTGTTCATAGTAGCTTTCTAAATTTCAGAAAGACTTCTTTGTGATATTCGAAGCATTTTGTTATTATTAATTACGTTATCATTATTTCATCACCATAATTATTAGAATTTCTACGTATATTTGATTCGTGTATCATACTTTGGCGTCACACAGGCGAATAATTTGTTTTAGAAACGATATTTATTGAATTGCTGCATACATATTAGAAAACGATGTTTTTTACTATCAGATACAAGTTTAAAATGAGCAAATTAATGCGGTAAAATTACATGGCCTCGCCACTGTTAATCAATAAATATTAATTGCCTTTATTTTTCTTCCTTGCTAATCAAAAAATTTTTTAGATAAATAAAAAGTGTGCTTATACATTTCTGGTAACACTATGTTATATTTTTTCAATATGAAATCAGAATTATTAAAATGCTTAAGTCATTGCGATTTGTTTCCGGTGGTGTATTTTTACCGACTTCAATGGCTCAACATAGCCAATGACTTCTTTAATTTGAACTAAAGTGAAGGGACGATTTAGACACAAGAGTTGTCCATGCTATCACATATCAATCAAAGAACATCGGACCCTACGCATTTTTTAACATGCATAGACTTTCTTAGTATGGTCTTCAGCTGAATCGGGTATCGAACATATAATTCCTAATTTGCGATACTAATCTTCATCCAGGATGCCTTCTAGGGTGGGGGTGATAGATTTAAAATAAATTAAAATTATAAATTCAAATAATTTCAAATATATAATTACATAGAAAAAAGCATTAGCTTATTTGCAAATAAATTTTTTTTGTAAAAAAAAATTATTTATTAAATTATAAAATTTGTTATAAGTAGTTATAGTTATAAAAAATAATATATTATTAAAATAATAATTTATATAATTATATACATTTTTTATAATAATTATAAAAAATTTAATATCGTTTCTTTAATTTTTAAGTATTAGAGTATTACCAAAAACATTTTAACAAAAATTAAGTATATTATACAAAAAAAGTATAAATCGTTTATGTAAATAAGTATAAAGTAATAAAGAAAAAAATAAGCTTTTAAACTATTTTAATGAATTTAAATCGCATTTTCATTTAGGAAAATTAAAATCTAATCATATTTTATATGAACTGAGTGTACAGCGCATTTGTTCGGAAATAATGATTTCCTTTTCAGTTGATAAAAGGCCTCTTATTAAAAAATATTACAGGAAATAATATTTTGACGTGGAATAATTTAATTGTTATGATAGGGTTGTTCGTGAAGTAATTGTGTTAATAACAATAACATTCTCAAGTTCAAATAATAAAAAGCATTGAAAACAGTTCCCCCGCGTGTTAAGAAAATATTTTCATTTCATAATACTGCTCCAATTTACGACAACTGATCATAATTTTTTTCTCTTTAATAACAATTGCGCTTTCTGCATTTTTCAGAGTTTTAAACTGTGTGCGACGATAATTCTCTTAATTTCTCCCTCTGTCGCAGAGAGGCTGAAGTTGACAAATGTTGTCTTGTATTCGAAAGGTAGCTGGTTCAATACTCAGTCTTGACCAAAGTAGTAGCAATGAGAAGGTATACCTTTGTTTTAGTATATGTTGAATCGAATGTTCCTACACAGAATATGATGCGAAAATTTAGCGATGATGTGACAATCTCTAGAATGCCAACGCTTGCGTTGACTACGTCATTTGACCTTAGAATTGAAATAAGAACTTTATTCATTCTAAGAGATATTAATGCTTCTCAGAATTTCCTTTTGTTATATCATTAGAAGAAACAAAAATTTCAACTGGAAAAAAGAAATCAAGAAAATGTTTTGTATTTTGAAACGGATTTTTTTTTACAAATATTTATAGTAATGTAACTAAGCAAACATTCGTTTCTTCCAAATATCAATAAATAAATAATGGTATCACTCTCATCTTAGAGAGGCAGCGGGTTCGATACTGGATCCATTCGAGAATCATCGTGTTGACGGAGTCTGTGAATGTGAAAGTTTCATTGGACCCAATGCCCCTTACGCTTGTGTGGGGTGTTGTAAAGTGTAGAGTGCCAACACTGAAGGTCCAGCAAAGGGGTCAACCAATCTGTTAAGTAACTTGCAAAATTACGCGACAGTTGTTCGTGTTTAATGGTTTTCGTCAACAAAAATAGACAAATAGAAACATGTCTCAATAATCTAATCTGAATAAAGAAAAATAAAAAAATAGAATGAAAACAACTAAAAAATTCAGTAGCAAAACTTTTCATGATTATTCCATTTATTATTCTTACAAATAAAACATGAAATTGATTTCTGTAAAAAAAAAATTATAAATTAAATTAAACTGCCATATTGTATGCAATCGTGCAAAAATTATTACAGAAGAATTATTAAACTCGTACATGAATTCATATTTAACCATAAACTTGATCTTGAAAATGTCAGTCTAATTTTCCAGACCAGAAGTTCTTTTTAAATCACAAAAAATACATAACTTCTTAAGAGAGAACTTGAACAAATTCCTTATGGATTAATCATGTGTTTGGTACATGTGTATCAACTGTAAAGAAAAATGATGATGGAATTTAACGGCGTATTTTTATCACAAAATAGACGAAATTCGCTCTGATTCATGAAGAAACCCAATAATCATAAAGAATTATAACCCAATCAAAAACAGGTTTGGACTTGTTATTTTATGTGCTTAAGCCTCATAGATTTTCTATTGTAATACTTTTATTATATCATTTGTTTTATTTCCATGTAAATATTATTGAAATTATTACTGTTATATAAATTATACTTCTGTATTTCTGCATTAAGAGAATATGGACACTAATGTTAGCAATTTATGATATTGAATTTCATCATACTAAAATAAAATCATTTGGTTTTATTCATTTAATAATCTTTTGGAAATTTAAGTTATTTAATTGTGTAAATCACACACACAAGAACTGCGGAAATAATTTAATTCCTTTAAAAATTACAATAATTTTATAGATAAAGCATACTTAAAATATTAAGATTAATTTATTTATTGTAAAGGGATTAAGTCATTCTAAAAGAGGACGAAATAACTTATGAAAAAATATAAGACAGTTTAATTTTAATTAATAAAATATCCCGAAAAAAAATAATAAATTTAAAAATGAAGTATAAAAATATGATGACAAAAATATACACAACAAATAAATGAAATGTAAATGAATGTATTTGCTAATCAAGCCAAAAACAATAGCGAATAATTAAACACAAAATCGAATAAAAAGTATAACATTTCACTACAATAATAATCTTATAAATTAATTCATTAAAATTAATTTTTGAGGTTTTGAATCATATTTTAAAAAACTGGCGTCTTCGGGGGAGAAGAAGCAATTTCTTAAATTTTAATCTAAGATGTCATGTAAATGTACACGCTCTTTTCCCAAGCTAAAAAGCGCTATTCTCTTTTAAGTAATTCGATCAATCCAAAATATCGCATGTAAATTTCTATTCATAAAAATATGAAAATGATTTAATATTCAAGTTAGCCCAGTGGCACGATAGATCATAAGGGGCCAAATCCCACAGGGCCAATATCTATAAAGTATACAGAAATAGCCCTATACTTAAATAGTAGACTGTATTGTCTTAGTTTGAAAACTCCCGTGCACCCTCCTCGGCAAGTATGCACGCGACAGCACAAAACTGTTTTAAAGGATTATGGAACTCTCTTGAGGAAAGGCATCTTTTTTGTGCTTGAGGTTTGATGTCAGATTCAGCCTTCAGTCTTCCGGGATGAGGCGTGTCGATTTCGTCATCTCGTGGTTCAGAATGATGAGAGAGATTTCGGTTGTATCCAGTGATTTCAGATGACAGGAATAGACGCTTCTGTCGGAAGCATTTTCATTCGAATGTAAAAAAAATCTCTGACAATGGGGTGTTGAGCACCACCCCCAAAAGGGAGCTCCTGACCCAGGAAAAAATATTCAAAGATACAGACTCACTGTCAACAACTATTTTCGTTTGTAAACCCGGGTGCTGTTTTAGAACATTTTCGAAATTTTCGAATTTTTTTTTTCTTTTCAAGTGGAAAAATTTCGCTTTCATCAGAGATGGATGAAGATGAGGTGCTGCATACTTCCGTTAACGATGTCAGGACGTTCCTTTCTTTCGCGCATTCCGAGCTGCAGGGAAAATAGCGGAACTTTCAACACCGGGGCTCTTGCCGAGTTTACGGCTGCTCATCTGAGTGAAAAGTAAACTTGTACTCTTTTCTGTTTGTTATACGCCGAAAATGCCGCTGCAATGTGGGAGTTTTGACCCAATTCTCGGAAAATTCGGGTAACTTGTTCGGTTGCTTTATCTGAAAAAATTTATGTCCTTGTTAAATTTATAATAGTTATCGATTATAGCGTACGGTTTATATATTTGTTTATGTATTATCATTGAAAATCTTTTAATCTGGATTAGAGATGAAAGCACCTTCCGTCTAACGGAGAAATTTATAATTCAAAATACATTGATGGAGTTCAAGATTCTTACCGGTATTGCGCTCTTTAACAATTATGGTTTAAACTTTCGTATTCAGATTATCCAAAAAAAAGTATTTCAAGTGCAATAAAATATTAAATAAAAGTCATACTTATATATATTTGAAAATAATTTTGCATGCAAGGGTGAATTAGACCGTGATCTATAGCATAATGTCAGATCCGAAACACTATGAACATCCAAGTCCGAGGTGGGATTCGAAGCCACGAGCAGTTGAATCAAAGGCCAGGGCGGATAATTATTAGCCGTAGTAACTTATAAGCAGGGACAAAATAAAAAATAACCAGGCCTTCAATTTGATATACAAATAAATATTGATAATTTACAATTATTGAATAAACTTTTCATTTTCAACATCATATTAACAACAGAACTAAATAGAAGAAAAAAACGAACTAACCTTTTTTAGCAACACTTTCAGAGAGAGAAAAAACGTTTTATTTTAAAATCAAATGTTGTGGTGAATTTTAATTCTTATTTATAGAGAGGGGCCTTTTGAATGTTTTGTTTGTTTTTTAATGTTTTCAACGCTCGTTTAACAATTCAAGGTTTGGAGTCCCTTTTCTCGGTCTTAAAATGTTTAGTGACCATGTATCCACTTTAAACAATATTATCGGACTGAATTAGATCTTATGTGTAAAAATTAACCATAAAAAGATAAATAAGCGCCCATCTTGATTCGTAATCGATAAATATTGAATCTTTAGTGTTAATTCAGTTTTATTTCTTTCCAATTTTAAGAATGTAAAGGAAAATGTAAATTAATAATTAAGTTTAATAATAGACCTTTTTTAATTACATAGGAAAAATTAAGAATTTTTTTTTCTTATATTTCAATAAACATAAGTCGAGTTGTAAGGCTACAGCTCCCATTTCAACATTTCGTGTATTCAATTCCTTGCGTCGGCTTCAAAATTTGTAGTAAATTGAAATCCACTTTAAATTGTAACTCTTGGTCCAATCAACCACCATTCGCAAAAAAGCAACTGTTGAGAGATAAACAAATAAAAAATTGACTCATGATAAACAATTGAAATATTGACGTATGAGCCTAATTTTTATTTGAGCACGAAAACAGCTTCGATAATCGGTGAACTCATCGCCAAATTCTGCTATGGGACTCATTCGTGCCATATTCCAATAATCTCTGCATTTTCTGGAATCGGTAACATCCCATGGTTGTTTTCAGAAGAGATTTCGCTTAAAAAGGGCAAGGTTTGTTTGTGAGTCAATCTTCTCTATCGACTTTCCCTTGTCAAGGTTTGCGGTTACAGAATTTTCCCAGCAATTAATTTAGTTCAATGACATGAAATATTAATTTCGGCTGCATATAAAAATTAGGCAGTTACAAAAATTAAAAAAAATATATATCCTGATTTTTTGTCCTGGATATTTTTGTCTGGGGTTAACCAGAGAACAACTGCGTATATTGGAATAAAATTTATATCAAGAAAATCCGTGACTAATTTAAAGTTTAAGCTGTTAAACTTTAAATTAGTCACGGATTAAAGTTTACTTCGAAGATTCACTAATAGACGTTTTAATTTATATCATAATTAATGTTGATTTGTGAGCACACTGTAAAGCCATGATGTAATACCGTTAGGAAAACTTGCTCGCTTCGAAAAAGAAAGCATGCCAGGCATGTGAAATCATGAAGGAAGAGGAAATATTCCCCCTAAAATTGTAATTTACATAACTGATGGTAGTTTCTCATATTTTCAAAATGTAATGTTTTCATCCACTGCAGCGAACGTGTTTACGCTTTTCCTAACACACCACCGACCACAAATACAGTGAAATGCTGATGAAGAATCCTGGCTTTATTATTTAAAAATCATTTTAACTAAAGAAATCATCAACAATACACACCTCTTTTTTCTGATCTGTACACAAAATCTCAATTTCATGGCATACATTAAGAATAAGCCAATAAACCCAGAACGAACATCGTTACGAGTTTTTAATGAAACCCTTTCATTATCCAAAAAAACCAAGAGGAAGGCCCAAAAAGAGATGGAAAGACCGTGTGAATCTGGCATTCTAAAAGAAAAGAACTGGGAATCCGTTGTTGGGAGAACGGCCGAATGGAAATATCTTTTGAGGAAGGCACAGGTCCAAAAAAATCTGTCGTGCCAATAAAGATGATGATAATTCATTACATAAACCACTCATTGAATATTATATTAAAATGTATTTAGAGTTAATGTTTTCACACACAACAGTGAAAAGATTTTACTGCTTCATTTTTCAAAATATGAAGCTTTAAGTATTTTTTAAGAAAAAAAACATATATTCCAGGTATTTGGAATATTATTGTTATGCTAATAATATGTTGTATAATACTCTCTACTAGGATTTTCCACCCACAAGGGGCGTATGTGATGACACCTTATACAATGGGGCACTCAGAGGTTGAGTCTTCGTAATTTAGAAGCAGCCCCTGCCGCCATTAGCGAACGCGACGGATCTTCGATTGGATCGGGAATCGAATTTACTACTGTGGTGACTCATCACGACTTCCCTAAGAAATTTTGGTGACTCATTACATATTTTCTGAGAGAAACTCTTGAGTTTTCATAAAACACGAATTCACGAAGTAAAACTAAAAATTGCGAAATGAAACTAAAAGCTTGTCTATCAAATTTCTATACCAATGGTGACTTCATGAACTGTACCCAACCAATCAGCACACTTTGTAGGTGTGGTTTATACATTCTCTCAATGAGATCTGAACCGAACACAGAACACTTGCTCTCTAAATCTCATGCTAAGAGGACGCGCTGTTTCAGTCCTCTTAGCAGTCCTTGTCTGCATTTAAATGTTATTTATTTTAAAAAAATGCTTTCTAAAAAAGTTAAACATCAACTAACTTACATCAAACTACCTTCCGATAGAGAGAACAAACACTTTAACCAAGTTGGCTTCCGCGGCCTATGCAAAGAATACTTTGAAAGGAAATTTACAACATAGTTAATGCATTAATCCAGCAAGTATGATCATTGTAATCAATAATAGTATAAATTCTCGTTTTCAGTTTAACAGCACGTGGAATCGACTCCAACTTCAGGCATGGAAGTTTGTTACAAATCGGAATTCACTTTAACTATTTTTGTCGCATTCCTTGTGAATAATAAAATGAATGTAGAGTGACCAAACAAAAACCGATAACAAGAAATGTGACGTCAGCTAAAGACGAGTTTTATGGCTCATTTTTTAAAAATATGTACGTAAGTCTTCAATCGAAGCCTATTAAAATAATTTAAACAGAAAACGTTATAATTAACGACCATTAAACTGGAATTTGGAAAAAGAATGAATGGCATGTAAGAAAATTGTAAATACATTGCTCGAAATTTTTTATTTATTATATTTTAAATTATTCCAATCATAGTAATCTTAGATGTAAGAAAAACAGTTAAGCTATACATTTGAATCCAAGGTTACACAGTTTCAAATAAAAATAAATTATTATCGCTTCAAAACGACGCAATTTATGTAAATTACTTTTCACTTCCTGTTTATAACTCCAGTAGCTACAATTTATCTTCCTTTCTCAAATTTTAAATAATTATGCAAAAAATATACTTCATGTTTGACAACATTCATCAGAAAATCTGATAAAATACCAAAAGGTAACCTTAGAAATTAAGGATATTAACTTTGCAGCGTAAATTATTCTTAGCATTAATTAAATAGGAATTAAATATTACATGTAAAGAGATAATAATAAACAAATTACTTTTAAAAGTCAAAATCCTCTGGCAGAATAGCTTAAGAGTTATTTATCCAAAAATAAAATTCTCAAAAAATTTTAATTTAAATTATAATATACTCTTTTATATCAAAATACAAGAATTTAATAAAAAAATTTTTTTAGCTTTGATTAAAATTAATTTTACATAGAAAACCCAAGTATTACCGGAAGCTTTTAACTTAGAAGGAATGAGAAAATAATTATTTCTTTTATATAAAAATAATTTATTAGAAAACATTTATCCTACACTTTTTAAGTCATTGTAAATGTTCGAATTGGATTATTTAAATTATATTTGTAAATTAAAAATACCTTTTATATTATTCTATTACTTTTATTCACTAGCGACTGATCACACATGACGTTTGATTGCCTGTAGCACCTGAGGAATCCCTTTTTTGCAATTATTAAAAAGGTAGAAAAAATTAAGAAATCAGAGATCATGTTTTCGTGAAGTAATTTTGCAGCTGGAAATAAATTTTACGCGGTGTACTGATTATGATGTTAATTTCCTGAATGAAAATTAGTTTTGGAATTCTTATTGATTTCAAACGATTTTATTCGGAAATGAATGAATATTCTTCGGGCAATCCTTTTTACTGAGGTAAAAATTTGAATTTCTGTCATTATTTCTTGTCTCTTCCAGGTGCATTTTTAATAATTTTAATAATATTTTAGTAATTTCAGCTTAATAATTTTAATAATAATTCAAAAAGTATTTTGATATTAATAATTTAAAAATTAATTTTCAGTTGCTTTTAACTTGTAATTGGAGTGCATTACGTACCTTTTCTCTAAATTTAAAAAAAGAAATTTTCTAAAATTATACTCTTATTCTTTAAGCATGCTCATAGAAAAATTTCAGTGCCTACTCAATTTCATATAGTTCTCTCATCACTTCATGCCAATTTCTTAAGTTCAGAAGTAAGAAAAAGCATGGTTTTCTTGACAATGAGATAATGCTTAGTGCTAAGAGGGCCAATCAAGTTAAAAATTCCAAAGAGTGTAATGTCTCTCCCTAATATGATTTAAATGGATGATGCCAATTTAGGTGTCGACCTCATCGCTTGACCATGATTCAAAATTACGAGTCTATTAGCTGTGTTTAGCTGGTTTTCATCCGGTAGAAAAAGTCAGAAACATATTGCTCACTTACTCAAGCTCAAATTAATTTTTAAACTCTAACTTTAGATAAATGATTTGTTTTTATTTTAGTAAACGATTAGTTTCGAGTGTAAAAATGAATATACGTCAAGCAATCCATCTAATTTCGCTTAGACTTCAATTACACAAAGTTTCGATAGTCCAAATTTGGGGATGACTAGCGTGTTCACCGTCAAAATATGTGTTGATAAATCCTTTTATTAATCCCAATAATTAAATATTTCACAATCAGAAAAATTGTATAGTTCTAATTTATTAAATAATAACTTGAAATTATATGAAAAGTTAATTTAACATCAAAAAGAATTAAATAATTGTAAAAAGTACTTTTAAGAGATAAAATTTTTTCTCGCAGTGTCTCATCAAATATAAGAAGTATAAGTTCGAAGATATTAAGAATCACATTCAAAATGAATAAAATTGAAATTATTGCCAAAATATTTAAGTTTCAGAATTTTGGTTTTTCGTTTCTTAATTAATTTCTCTACCGAAAAGTCATTTAGCAACCCTAGACACAATATGATTTGAACCACTATCAAGAAACGAATTTCTTGTTTCGTTACAATAATTTATACCAAATACGCAGATGAAATGAAAGAAAAGGATTTAAACTGATAAGCCCAAACCCGTGAATTTTTTGGCATATCTACCAAATGATAATATATTTAAAAAATTTTGGAAAATATTTTAACCGTGTTGATTTCTAATTAGCTTTTCTGAATTTTGATTTAATGTTTTCTTTAAATTGCATAGCAGGCTTAAAAGCTGTCCAAATTTAGAACGTTAATGTGTCGTATTATGTGAACACTTTTCATACAAGAAGATTAATTTCGATCGGTATCAACAGCCTAAGGGTGTTTCGAACCATTTAAATCATTGAGCTCTCACCCTCGATATGGGACTCGAACTTGTAGACTATTGAATAGAAGTCAAAAGAATCCTTTATCTACCCGACTATAATTTATATTAAATGCATATAAAATACTTAAATGCAAATACTACATTTTGTATAAATACTTATCGTATACTGCATATTTCAAACTAGGATACAACTTATTTATAAAATATTTGCATATATATATATTGTATGGAAGGATGACATAATAACATCAACTTAGTCGACAATGGGAAAATCCGAGAACCGAGAAAAGTTGTTTAACATCTGCTCAAAAGGCAAGAACAATAATTTTGCAGCTTTCAATAACTTTATTTTTTTATGTGTATTGTTGTCTTCGTATGTTACATCTTTATTCAGAGGCAAAAAAATGTAATGCAAAGAATTGTTTCACGGTAAGCGTAGATCATGATGCTAAGCGTTTCTAAGAGGATGGTATTAGACTTTGAATACATTAATGATAACCCATTGTTCACCTGAGATTTCACTCTTTCATATAAAAAGTTTAAGAAAACTCATTGTATCAAAAATGCAGGGCTTTTTCTGCTGAAAAAAAAGCAAATAAAGTTGCCAAAAATTATTAGTGATGACGCTATCGCGGTCAGATAAAAAGTTATTTAATTTGCTCTTCTTAAATGCCACATCTTGTAATAAATTTATACTTCATATCAGTATTGATGTACGTTGTATGTTGCCTTTATATATTAAAAATTCCGTATAATCTAGGGTGCCAAATTTTGAGTTTGGTGGGGATTTTTTTTTGGGGGGGGGCGGATTTTCTTATGTATTTGGCAACCAGAATTTTATTACATCATAGATATGGAGACCTATAGAACTATGCAGAAAATTTCCTTTTGGCAACCCTAGTATTTACGACATCACGCACGTCACCTTAGCAACATTTCTTCATCGCCAAAAAAATTCAGAATTTGGCATCCTGGATTATACGACATCTGTGCCAGAAAATAGAACATTTATCTCGCGATATATTAAATATATTAATCAGTGGCTGCCCGAAACTGGACCTTCAGCTCCAAAGAAAGGTGTTCCTTCCATCAGATCACGATGGGACCTTATAATTATGATCTTGTCACCGCAAAATAGACAGTCTAATAATCAAAAACTGTTGTAAGGCATTTTAGTGACCACCTTACCATTCGCCTTTCCAGCGGACATTTGATGGATAGCGGTCCATACCCACGTGGCACACTGCTCTACTATTAAGCCTCGGTGAACCTTACAATTATGATTTTAGAACCGCTTTATAGGCAGAGGTCGCATGGTTGGCTAAAGCGTTCATTCTCGTTATCAGAAGGTAATGCGTTCAAATCCTCATCCAATTGAAGATCTGTCGTGTTTGCCAATAGGACACGTTAAGTCTTAGTCATCATGTGAAATGATACCGCTGAGGGTTGCAGGCCAAATCTAGGGGTCTTCTGCTTGGTCCCTGTTACGGAATTTCGGAGACTCACCCATTTTCGGAACAACGACGGGCGCTCCACTGTACAAGTTGACATATGCACACGTAGCATGTTATATTTAAACCCTTGCGCCATGCTAAATGGTGGGACCTATAGCATGATAGTAAACTAATATATTTATTTGAAATAAATTGACATTGTGACTATATACATATATAGTACAAAAAGAGAGATTAATTTACAAGTAAATCACAAAACACGCACAATTTGGAAAAGATGTTTAATGTATTGAATTGCCCTGTGGCAACTCAGCCACAGTAAATCCTTAAAGGGGAATGAGAAGCGCATCTTCCCTATCCGATGGGGAATCTAGCTCTAATTGCTATTTGGATGCGGTCGTACGAAGAACGTATTGGCACCGGTGTATTATGAAGTATAATCATGAAAATTGTTATTTGTTAATTGTTATTATTAAAATAAAATATTAAAGGCAATAGGACTTATTAATGAACAAAAAACACGCAACCAATTCGTAACGCAACATGCCCTTTGGAACAACAAATTCTGAGACACAGTAACGCCGCAAAGAAATTATAAAATATTTTTTACACTGTAAATTTTTATATTATATTTACAAATACTAGTGCTGTAATGATTAATCCTAGTAGCAGCCGGATATTGGAAACAGAAATAGGAACCGTGTGATAAACTCCTTAATGACCAAGGCCAGTGTAAGGTATTTTAATGTCCATCATCTAATAATCTTTAAGAGGCACTTTATAGACAGTGGGTCGATTCACGTGTTGCAAGGAAGGACACTCAGAAAACCCCCAAGCGCACACCCGGACAGACAGTCAAGCAGAAAGTCGACATCCATCTCCTGCTGTCCAACAGTGGCTGGGTTTGAAGCAGATACTTGGTAATTTTCCAGGACCAATCCAAACTTTCCAAAAGATGAGCATCCTAAGAGGTGTGTCAGCTTGTTGATGTTGAAATGCCTTACAATAACCCTCGATTGTTAGGTGGTCCGCCACTAGGTTTCAACAATGCTCTAATCTTGAAACAACTGAGATGAATAAATTGCTTCATTGATAAATGTTCAGTTCTATCTTAAAACTGAACATTTATCAATGAATACATTAAATATTATAAAGGTAGTTAAAAAAAATTACAATTTGTAAATGTACAATGCATAGAAACTAACTTATTTACCTGTGGGATCAATTTACAAAATTGAGAATCTTGTATACTAGAACAAGTTAAATTAATTCATAGTAGAAATAGAGATTAAAATTAAGTATTTACATGGAATAAATTTTTATTTCCTTTCCTTTAATCAACAATTTTAATCTTAAATGTTAATTCTGAATGGATCATTAATTTCATGGAAGAGCCAACAAGAAATCACTTAATACTATATTCCATAAAATCAGTACTCATGATATTTATGCAACTAAAAGCAGACCTTTGGTGAAATTCTTAAGTGGAATTTTTGATAAAATAAATCATACAATGATAAATTTCCTTGGCAGAAGATCTAAAAAACTCTTCGATCAGCCTATTTAAAGTAATAGAACAGCTTGTGAACTTTCTGGGTATTCAAGAAAACTTATTTGAATAATAAATTACCCTAATGGCCAGAAAATAAAAAAGAATCGTGACTAAAAATTTTTAAGCGATGTTAATTATCCATTAAAACAAAGGGAATTATTTATATATCAATTTTTAATTCAACCATTTTCCAAAAACTATATGTTGATCGCAAGGGGCAAAGTATTTCATAATCGTTTTCTCTAACTAGGGAAACTCATAATTAAATTTAAATGTAAATTAAAAAATTTTAAAAAGTAGAATAATAATTAGTCAATTTATTTTCTTATTATTTTTTAGTGTTTTAAATCCTTTTTAGTGTCCCTTTTAGTATTTTACATAGTTTAAATACGTTGATTGAAAAAAACTAGATGAAAAATTAACAAAACATTAATTTGAAAAAATGCTTAAAAATTAATAACACGACTTTAATAAAAAAAAAATCGATTTTTATTCTATGCTGCATAAAGAATTCATTGCACTAATTTCTTAACCTTAAGAGTGTACGATGGAATCGTTTACAAGGAATAAGATATATATAATTCAGAATGAGCAAGTAAACTATATTGGAGCGAATATGCACTGAATAATTAAAAAATATTCATATCAATAATTACATATTTTAAATAACATAAATAATGTGACTTCTCACAAGATAGAATTGAACTAATAGATTTACTTGTACTCCCTTTCCATGTTTATACTCCCCTCCATGTTTACAAAATCGTTTTAATTTCAAGGGTTATTAATAGTTTTCTTAGTTATTAATTTTATTCTTTTTTTAAAAATTTAACTATATTCGGAAATTTTCTTTATTATTTACGTTTTATACACAACACTAAATTAAGCATCAATTTTTAAACTTTTATCTTAAATTATAAAAAAAAATTAAAATTTGTAAAGGTAATTAGGTAGATTAATATCAATAGAATATCAAATAGTAAAAGAACGGGTAATAGACAGTAAGAATTTAACAGGTAGATACGCGTTTGAGCTCGTTCTATGATTTCAATCATAGTGTTTACAAAACCGTTTGATTTCAATGACTTCCGATCGTGCAGAATTGTTTTTTTCTTTTCTTTTTTTTTCTACTGTTATTTATAATTTAACTATTTCATTACCGAGATTTCTCCGATACCCTAAATAGGGCATCGGTAAGGACGCTATACTTTTCCCGGATGTTATTATGTTTTCGGATAGGTTACAAACTTCTTTGGCTGGAAATAAAGAATGCTCGTTTTGCTTTTTTTTTTCTTTCTTATGCAAGGACAGCAAGCCTTACTGCGTTTTCTCTCTTCATCTGTTCTCATTACAATTATTTTTTTTACCGTTATGTTAATAGCGAAAACCTAAATGGACACTTCGTGAGATTGGAATTTGCCTTTTTCGCGACCTTGGGAATTCATTAGCATCCCCGTAAACATTGCGTGGAATGATTCTCGACACTTCTGCAATAATAAGTGACGATATTAGCATAGCGAAAATGGCATCAGCTGTAGAGCAACAATGACTTCGAATATTTTCGTTTGATTTGTGATGGAGGAAGTCGAAAAATGAAAGGGTTGAAGACGGAATATCTAATTCATTGAATAAATCTGGGACTGAATGTTTACGTAGTGAAAATTTGAAAGGAAGTCTCATGATGAGATAAGAAAACAATGACATATAAATGAATTACACTTGCATGTATAATCCTACATAATACATAGAACTTAATTTTAGAAACGAGTCCTCGAATCTCGAAAGAAGATTCGAACAATCGAATCTTTTACGAAATTTCGGTGTATCAAATAATCTTAATGATCTGCTGAATTTAGATTTGTAGCTATTTATTAAAAAAAAAACAAATAGATGCTCATTTATTCAAAATATAGGTATTTATATATTATCACATGATTATTTCCTCGAAAAAAAATAAATCACAAATACCGAAATTTAGATTCAAATGGAGCAGTTTAGTGAATGCATTTTATATTTTTTTATTATAATTAAAAACTCATTCATTTTATACATTTTATTTTAGTGGAAGCCAGTTTTAAATTTAAAATTAAAAAATATTATAATTTTTATCCACTTATTTGCATGAAGTTAATTATATAGGTATGAATGTCAATTCCTCTGTTTTTCCCCTCTCACATTTTGAAAAAAAAATTCAACTTGACAACATTTGGCAACATATTTTTTGTTAAAATAGGGTTGAAGTAATATAATTAAATACCAAATCAATCAGTTCAAAAGTGATTGAAAATATTGCAAAACATTTATTTCTTATTTTTAACCAAGCTTCTTACCTGTAGCTTTTATTCTAGACATAGAATTTATTATACAAATGTAGGTTTTATTTTAAACATTTAATTAAACAAACATCCTACATATAAGTTGTGTTATTCTACAGTAGAACTTATTTTATACATGTAGAGTTTTTTATTTTAGATCATATAGATTTTATTCTTAAAATTTATAGAGATAATATCTGCACTAATTAAATTTATAAAACCAGTAGGATAAAACTGTAAATATATGTATCACACACACACACACACACACACACACACACACACACACACACACACACACACACACACACACACACACACACACACACACACACATATATATATATATATATATATATATATATATATATATATATATATATATGAGAGATATTAATTTCCTGCACCTATGTCTGCCTATCTTTATGTGGTATATAATAAATATTATTAATAATATTATTTATACAAGCAAGCAAATCAACATAATATATTCAAAAATATTATGTTGATTTGCTTGCTTGTATTGCCGCAGTGCGTGCGGTACTAAGTGCTGCCCCATGTATATAGTACGTTCGAAAGCAAATGAACATAGGAAGTTTTGATGTGTAAGCACTGCGCACTAATAGAAAATAACGCTTCATATGTATGGGCTATACTGGAAAAGCACAGCATACTATAGCACTGAGGCAAGTGCAGCTGTATATATTTTTCCTGCACTTGGCATTCAGAATCATCCAAAGGTACGGTTTATTAAGCATTATATTAGAGCAGGGACTTCGTGATGAAGTTCTTTTGGTTTTTTAACTGATTAACTGACCATACGATTTTGTAGATGGTTAATGTTTAAATTTATATATTAAAAGTTTTTGTTTTCATGGAAATATAAAAAAAATATTTCATCAATATAAAGGGAAATGTTTTAGTGTGGTAAAGTAATTTAGGGGTATTATATTTATAGAAATAATTTGCTGAAAAACAATTTTGTTTTGTCAGATAAAAAAGAAACGAATTTTAACAAAACATTCCAAATTTTACCATTCATTGTGTCTTACAGACAGTATATAAGTTTTATCTGTAACACCATATTCCTGGTTTTTTGTTTTTAAAAATTGTCAAGATGTTTTTCGCAGAATATATGATTCCCAAATGTTAAAAACAATTAATATTATTAATTGCGGATTTGGATTAATCAGTGGATTAAATTATACTTATTTAACTTCGTTCTATTGTGCCAGTGTGGGCACCAATGAGCATCCTGATGAGCGGCGGGCGCCGTGTGGTGCTACGTTTGCTGAAAATATAAGTTTTTCGTGGAAGCCCGAAGCGTTGCTTTTTCGCCGCCGATAAAACACCATACAACACAAGACATGATTTTTGTTTCAGTACTAGTAGAATTCTCATAAGTTTAGCTTTTTGATAGTTATACCTCGACTAGCAAAACAAGACGATGCATTTTGTGGACACAGTGAGAATATAAATTCCCTTAATCGAGAAAATTATATAGAACTATTCATTTTAATTACTAAATATGATGATCTTTTAGCAACCCATCTGGAACTGTATTTTCTGGAACCTCTAATAGAATACAAAATGATGTTATTGCGTCGATAAAAAATATTGTAACTTCAGAAATTAGAAATAAGGTAAAAGAAAAGCCATTCGTTGCTATTATACTGGATGAAACATCTGACATCTCTCAAATCGCAATTATCGGTTGTGCTTCTATACATTAATAATTGTAGTGCACCAGTGGAAAGATATTTGTTTTTTAAAGATGTTAGTGGTAATCGTTCAGCGGATGCTTTATGTAATGTTGAGCTAGAAACGATTTTGAGTTGGGGTGTGAGAACAAACTGATTGCTCGAACGTACGATGGGAAGGCAGTCATTGCAGGAGCGTTGAATGGAAAGCAGAAAAAAGTAAAAGACATTTTCCCAGAACCTATGTTTGTGCATTGTTGCGCACATGTACTTAATTTAGTTCTGTCACAGTCTGCATTGTTTATAAAAGATTGCAAATTATTTTTTGCAGCAATTTCTGGCATAGCCTCACTTTTTTCGTTGTCTACAAAAAGAAATCATGTTTTAAATGAAATTATTAAAAGAAAATTTCTAATGTTAGCTACAACACGTTGGAATTATTCATCTCGTTTGGTAAATACCGTAAAAAGCAAAAGGTAAGGCCTATTTGATTTATTTGAAAATATTATTGAGAATCCAGAAAGCTGGGAAAATGATACAATTAATATTGCAAAGAGTTATCACATGTTTTTTGAAGAATTTAATGGTAATTTTCTCCTAAATATTTTTGCCAAAGTGTTAGTTATACTGATGTTCTATTTGATATTTTACAAAAAACTAACTTAGATACAGCATATTCTAGTCAAAACGTAGAGGAAATAAAAGATGCAATTCAAAATAGACTAACTTCTGTTGCATTTTATGAAGTTTATGAAAAGATTATTTCTGTAGTGGGTCCCCCAAATTTAAAAAAACGTCGTGTAAATTTACAAAACTCAAGTGTATACCAACATTTTTAAAATATAAATTTTTAATTATGCAATATAAATTATGAAATAATGGACACTATTTATTGTCAGTTAGATGTCCGTTTTAAAAAATTAAATTCGCTGAAATTTTTTGAAATATTGAGTTTTTTTGAAGAAATATCAAAGTAAATTTCTGGATGAATGTCTTAATTCGTTAAAGAACGCTTATGCAAAACATTTCGACTTTGTAAAGCTAACCGATGAATTATGATTTCTTTATCGTAGTGAGTCATATCAAGAAATGAATTTATCGAAACTTATTCAGCATATAATGCTGAATGATTTGACAGATGCCCTAAGCGAAATAAATAAATAGGCCCATTCGGTGGAGAGATCATTTTCAGCATTGAAAAGAGTAAAAATTATGCACGCAATACAATGAGCCAGGATAGATTCAGCAATGTATCTCTAATAACAATAGAAAAAGAAATGTTACACTTATTACAGTCAAAACCAGAGTTATTTGATCATGTAATTAATGATTTCGTTAGTAATACAGATAGACGTATGGATTTTGTCTACAAATGACCAATAAAAATTTATAGAAGTGTTTAATGTACATTTCTATGGCTTAATATTATTGCTTTGTTCTCTGCACACCCTGTATGGAAACCTACCGCACGCCACTGATATATATATAATACTATTTTATTAATAAAAGAAACATATTACCACACTAATTTTACGACATTTGGGCTTAATTGTAATCTTGATTTGCATCTTATTATAAATTTATATTATATTTCTGAAGAATGTACTGCATTTTATTCAAATTTTTTTTTAAATGCTCCAAAAGGAGTGCTCTTAAATTTCACCCTTGCTACTCTCAATTGAGAAATGAAAAAAATTCGTGAAAAACATAGGTTTAAGTATGGGTTTTAAGAAAATTTTTAATTCATATACAGAGTGATCATAATTAAATTGTAAATTCAAAAACGCTGTAAAAAAAGAACCATTGGTCAGAAAGACCTGAAATTTCACCAGAATGTACTTCAAACAGGGAGATTTTATTTGGCGTGTGAAAAAAATTAGGAAAAAAGTGGCCAATAGATGGCGCTGCATAGGTCGGCTGTAGGTTAATTACATGAATTCTGACATGAACGATAATCAATTGTGGCTTTAAGCTTAACGTTAAACCAGTTGTGCTATTGTAAGTCAGGCAGATGTTGTGGCACTCTTGGTGTAAAGCCTATTCAGAGCGACAAGGTGGTGCCACATCGAATAGGAAAAAATCGGTTTTTAATTGCCCTGCAGCCAAAAACCGTAGAAAAAGCCAACAATAATTCGGTTTTTAACTGTCCTCAGTCTTCTTCAAGAAATTTTCAATATGGTGGCTACCATTTTCTGTTAGGAGATGTAAACGTAAAACGGTATTTTCCACAGCAGCTTGGAGTGTATCAGTGCTGATGTTGTTAACGTGCTGAGTAATGCGGCATTTCAAATCCGCTAAGGTGTCTAGTGGAGCACTGTACACAACATTTTTCAGAAATCTCCAGAGCCAAAAGTCACAGGGAGTGATGTCTGGTGATCGTGGCGGCCAGGGAGTTGGAAAATGTCGGCTGACAATACGGTCATTTTCGAAATGGCGTTGCATCACCATCGACAATTAACGAGAATTCAGGCTATTCAGCATTTTATACAAGACGTTAATTTGCATATAACCACCTGTGCAGCGCCATCTATAGGTCACTTTTTTTCCTAATGTTTTTCCCATGCCAAACAAAATCCCCCTGTTTGAAGTACATTCTGGTGAAATTTCAGGTCTTTCTGACCAGGGGTTCTTTTTTTACAGCGTTTTTAAATTTGCAGTTTAATTATGATCACCCTGTATGTAATGCAAAATGTGAGGACTGAAACTTTTTGATTATAAATCTACAGAAACCATTCTACTCTTTGACAATAATTTACCCACACCAACCATTTCATTCCATTCAACTCAAAAAATCGTCGCTTATTACTTTGGACCGCCATCAATGGATACATGTTTTCGAGGGAGTTGAAAGAAAGTCACATGAAGACTTCCGCAAATTTTTGACAGAAATCGATACTACTTTTCTATTTACCAAGCGCCATTTATTTTTTGTGATGACCCTCCAGCAACTTTCAAGGGAGTAAGCTTTGTGAACAGATAATACAAGAAACGAATCGGATGATAAATCGCGAAAATTGTCTTGATGTAATAGCTTTGCACAACTATTAAGAATTAGTAACAAATGACCAAAATTTGTGATTAAATCTGTTCAAATAATTCTTTTCAGAGATAGTCCGCTTTTCTCTCTCTTCCTTTCTACTTCTAAGAAAACTATAAATAAGAAAATAATTATTAGTGAAAATAAAAAACTCGAAAGCTTTTCATTTATTGTTTTCACTAATTTTGGAGCAGCATACATTCAAATGTCGATAAATTAAAAAAAATTTAAAAAACCAGTAGGAGAGGTCCGATAAATGATCACAGTTAAAAAGAATATCATATCTCACAGTCCAGCAATTTCAAAGCAACCTCCACCTTGCAGCGAATACTGAGTTGCCAATTAAAGATAACGGTTGGTGCTCTGGCCTTCGTTTCAACTGTTCGTGGATTCGAATCTCATCTTGAGTATGAATGTTTGTAAGAGCTCAGAATCCACTTTAAACTGTAGCTACCGGTCTAATACGCTCTCGTGAGCAAGTAACCAAAACCAGTTGAAGTGCTGGTATTCAGAACAGCAGTTCGATGATTCGAATCCCATTTCGGTTCCACATAAAACTGCAGGTTCCTCCTGCGCAAATAAAAACGCTCCTTTGATCATCATAACCTTAGAGTGTGAAAAATAATCTACAGATTGAGATATGCAAAATCAAGTCAACTCAATAAATGGTATGCTTAAGCTGGAACGCACGAAGTCAGTTTTAGATAGAGATATATAAAAATTTCATGACTGTACACGAGGCCGAACCTATAATTGGGCAATCTGGACAGTTGACTAGGGCTTCATTCTTAAAATTGATAAAAATAGCATATTTTTTTGATGAGAAAAAAAAAGAACATCAATACCTAAGACAGAATTTCTAGCAACGGTCCAAGAGCAAGAATAACATACAAATCAAATATATATTTTAAAACAGGGATTTAGATTCGTAAATCCTGAGAAAGACTCCAGATTCGAGCAATTGAATAATGATTCTTTATGGACATCAATTAAAGTGCGTGCAATATCAAATTTTAAAGTAAAAACCCTGCATGAGATATTTTAATGTCTAATTCATATTGGCACATTTTAGAGGAGTTTCCAATGTTATAATTATTCAAATGTTCTAACAGATGAAATCCGAAAGATTTTCATGTGCCCACACCAAGAATAGAATATAATCAGGAAAATGAATTGCAAGATTATATATATTTCAAGGTGGTAGAAATCAAATCTAGGATTTTTCCTTTTCAAGAGCGCTATCCTATTAGTGGCGACAAAAAACACCAAGATGACTGACTGTTTGTCCTCATATAGAAGATATCGAGAAAGCATTATAAAGGCATTCGGTGCATTTAGCTTTTCAAGAAATATTTCACAGATAGTGGACCATATTCCCATGTCTTTAAAATACAACTTAGTAAATACCCACCCCGTCAGTCAGGCTTGGAACATAAAATTTATCGCTATTAGTTCAGCAGTGACTGGAATTGAACTGGTGTCATCTATTCCGATAAGCGCTCTGCTACTGCAGACAGTCTATACTAGATCAATAATTTGTATGTGTGATTTTTATTTTGAGATTATATTGTTATATATACTATCTAAATTCTCTATCATACACAATTTTTTATTATTATTCCACAACAGCAGAACTAACAGTGTTAACTTTCCGCACTAATATGCACAGATTGACAAGAATACCATAGGGACGACACGTCGGAGGCAATAATTAAAAGCTCACCTTATCAAACAGTTTATTGTAACTTTAAAGAAGAACTTTTTCTATTTTATTTTATATTTCTTTCAAATATTCTCTGTTTTATTTGTTATTAAGTGCATGCTTACTTCTCCTCTGAATGCATATTTTTTGAAAACCAAAATGAATTTTGTAATTACCATGAAGATTAAAAATAGACTTGTAAAAAGAATAAACGGCAAGCGAACCAGGTGTTTGGTAATATATATTTATCTGCTTATTTATCCTTTTATCATCCACTGAGGAGGAATGGTTCATTACCCTGAGAAAATTTCTCCGATATCCAGATGCAGGAGTCATAAGACCCCTTTTTATCGATGAGAGAAAGTGGTTAAATCTCGTGTGCATTTTCAATAAAAACACCAAAAATTATTCGATAGGCTTTTATCGTATAGATTTCATATCTTATTTTGCATTGGAATATTGCATTAAAATTATATCAGATTGCACCTAGAGTGTGAAAATTATTTTGTTAATTTTTTGATTATTTTTTATAAAACAAAATATTTAATATTTTGCAGAGAATCAAAACATGAAACGAATTTCGAAGGATTAATTTATACATATTTTAAAGCAGCAAATTGATTTGGTTTGTTTGTCTCTAAAAAGTCATTGTTTGCACACTAGGGCTCAACAATGTTTTTTTTTTTTTCCTTAACCTACGCCCGACCTTGGTTTTTCAACCATCAGTCTCTGTCGGGCAG
This sequence comes from Latrodectus hesperus, assembly GCA_037975125.1. NCBI lineage: Eukaryota > Metazoa > Arthropoda > Arachnida > Araneae > Theridiidae > Latrodectus > Latrodectus hesperus. The sequence continues at coordinate 16,958,087 of CM075855.1, forward strand.
CCCAATACAATCTTGAGGTGAATGAAAAGTCATCTTCCGCCGAATTTTTAACTGCGACGTCCGAAAGTCCAGGGCAAGTGTAAAGGTGGTCACCAGTCATGTCCTCTAGTCCACAAAAAGGGCAGATTGGAGAGTCCTTCAAACCCAAACGGTGAACGTGTTTTTGCAGATAATCAAGCCCAGTTTTAAGGCGAAAATTGGCCACTCCCACAGCTCTGTGGAGGTTACACGGAATAGGCTTTGTTAGTAAGGAAGCCCATGCTTTCCCCTTTATGCACATCTTGTAAACATTTGTACGATAGGAGAGCCCTTCAACAATGTTAAAGTAAACTACAAAACACTAGAAACAGCCAACCTCGAAGTGGGATGCGAACCTTCGAACTGATGGCTTAAAGGCTACCATTCAGCTCATTTTTTTAAAGTAACAGATGAGTAGGATTTTGTGACACAGTTTCAACTGCTTACTTTTACAGATGAATAGCACTAAACACAGTCAAATATATCAAGTCATTTTGAATCAAGGTTGAGAGACGAGATCAACACCTAAACTGGCATCTTCGTTTCACGCCATCCCCACTGGAGGAAGAAACTGTGAACTCTACCGGAAAGTTAACATTTATAGATCGTTTCAGCATGAAAATCTCCTGCTATATTAGGTATCGATCTTTTTTATCTCCATGACTGCTGACTTGGCCTCACTGTGGGTTAATAGTAAGACCATTCCCATTGGAGAGGGGGGTGTTTGCTTTCGGTGACTATTGAACAACGAAAAATAGGTTATATTTTTCTCCTTTATATGTGTACGTCTGTCGATGTATTAATCTTGTAAATACATATGGTAGAGGTTCTTTCTTCAAAATAGACAGTGATATTTCAAATATTTTATACCAGCTCGCTTTGTCCTAGTGGTAGGTCAGCGCTCTTCACAGGAAAGGTCCAAAATTCGATCTCAGCGACTGTTTAACAATGAAACTTTTTCTTTCTGCATGCACATCTTTCGAGTTTCTGGAGACATGTGGATACTGCCCATTATGTATAAAAATTCCTTCCTGCAGCAATTTAATGATCGATACCAAAGTGCTTTACCCTTACCTTAGATTACAAGCCTTAATCTAACTTTAGATTACAACGCATTATATTACAGCCTTAGATTAGAGGCCTCGATGGCCTGGTTGGTTAGGGCGTCATTCTCATTATCGAAAGGTTGTCAGTTCGAATCCTGGCTTAACTGAATGTCCATCGTGTTCGCTAATGGCGGCTGGGGCACGTTACAACTGGGCATGGTCGCAATGTCTTCCAAGTGAAATGATACCTCTGGGGGTGACAGGCCAAGTTTTGGGAGTCTTTTGTTGGCCCTTGCTTAAAAATCACAAAGACTCCACCCTGTTACTTCTATCTAGCTGGTAGAGCCAACTCAGGGCTAGATACAGGGAAGCATGCTGGTGCAACAACAACCTTAGATTACATGCCTTACTTCAGATTACAACGCCTTAAATTATAAGCCTTACCTTTACCTTAGATTACAAACCTTAACATAGCCTTACCCTTACCTCAGATTACATTGCCTTGGATTATAAGCCTTACCCTTAGTTTAGATTACAAGATTTACCCTAACCTTAGATTACAACGCTGGTTAAAATATTTTATTTATAGTACACAATAGACTATAAATAAGTCTTCATGTGTCAGGTCATCGGTTCAATTCCAAAATCTGTTGAACAACAGAAAATGTACTTTGTATGTTTGTTGGAGTGGGAGCTTGGGAGTTTTCCGGATTTTCTTTTTCGAGCACATTAATCGGTATCGATGTAAAATCCTTACAGAAAGAATCAAACGGTATATATATATATATATATATATATATATATATATTTGCTAAACTATTTAGCACAGCATCATATTTAGACATGAAGTTATTTCAGTTAAAATTAAATACAGCATCAAAAATGAAGTCTCCATTCTAGGAACTTAAGAAATAATTTATCTATACTTGTTAGAAAGACCTCATTCCCGACCTCATATTAAATCTATAAAGATATAACTAAATAAAGACGCATTTAATATTCCACCTCACGTTTAGTTAAATAACCATTTGTTTTCAAGTGCTCAACAACCTTGAAACGCTGTTTATAATTTGTGAGCAGATTTCAGGCTGAATGTGGCTTAATTAATCTAATTCGTCCATCAAAATATAATTTTCCTCTAACGTTTAACCATCGGGCAAGATTTTAACAGGACAACTTCAAAACAAGAATAGTGAAATGAATTATTATGTATTTAAGATATAATCATCGACTGAAAAATAATTCTTGAATGTTTAGTTTTATAAAGTGTGGTTTTCAAATTTGATCTTTTGGGAAGTTCAAAACGTAATTGATTTTCTGAATTTTTTTTCGTCTAATGTCTTCTTCGACTTTGCTGAAGGACGATGCGCGTCATGCGTTAAATGGATATTTTATTTCCGCAATGGACAAGTGCTTACCATCCCCGAATCTACTTTATTTATAGCTAGATACAGGGATAGCTAGATGCACGATTTCTAAGTTTTTTAATAATTTAGTATGCAAATAACCTTAACAACTTATCTTGTAATATGCAGCAAATTTTAAATGGTAAAATAGTATCTATTTACACAAGTTCAAAAGAAATGACAGTAAAAATTTATCATAAAATTTGTATGATAAGGTCTTTTAATTGTTGTTGTCTTGTGCCAGGTAGGCCGACATTATAAGGTGTGCTGCTCAACTTTTCCAACTGAACCAAATTTTGGCGTGGAGTCCGACTTCCTCAGTACACACACGCTATAGGTACTAGTTTATGGGGTTGGCAACCATTCACAACCCATTCATACAAAGAAAGGGCTAACAGAAAGAGAAAGTACATCCATGCCGAACTAGGATTTGAACCCAGGACCTCCCTATCCGCACTCTGACCACTAGACAGTGTGGGCGTAATTAATAAAAGAGAATGGATATATTTTCTGTTTGCCCAGAGGTACCAAAAGTCAAAAGTAAGATTATCTTACATACATGTATACATATGCTTGCCAGACGCATCGGTTTGACATGAATAATCCCGGTTTTCGAACAAAACCCGGGTGTCCCGGCCAGTTTACTTCACATCCTGGTAAAAATTAAATTCCATTTTATAGATGATTAAAATTGTGTAAAAATAATTAGCTGTGAAGAATTATTTAAAATAATTTGTCATTTATGCCATACTGTATGAAATATACTGCATGAAAAAAGTAAAACATAGAATAGTGATGGTCTGCTAATAAGTAATACTGTCATCGTGTCGTCTTACCTCACCAATCTAAGCCATGTCGCCACGATTGATAAGCAGAAGCCATACCAAGTTGAGTATGGCTTCAGCTTACCTGCTTACCTGGAGCTTTAGCACCTGTAGAGTATTTTCTTTGATGAACAACGCGTGGGCTGGTAATAAAGTCTGAATGAAGTAATCTATGGTTAACGGATTAGATTGTAGAAAATTTTTATAAGATTAAAACCAAAAACAGACTTTTTAAAAAAGAAAATCCTGGTAAAGGATAAGTAATACACATAATATTGCTCACATTTTTATTCCTCATTCAAAGTGTTTCTTCTTATTTAAGTAACTCATAAATATTGACTTGTCGTTAATAAATATTTAAATTTATACACTTGTCATATATCATTACCTCTGGTTTAGTTTCCTAATCAGTAAGTGTTTATTCATAGCTTTGAAAATATGCTACCCTCCAAAATACTCTAAAAACTCGCCAAAGGCGTGTCTCCTTGAATACCCACGTCACTGCAGAGGGGGGTGGTGGAAGTATTCCGTGTTCCTTGTTGAACATTTCAGAAATCTGGCAAACCTGTGTATACCAAGGCTCATGCTTAGGTCCCATTCTATGGACAATTATAGCAAATGATTTCTTAAAACAGACAACACCACCAGAAGTCAACTTAACTGCTTTTGCTGATGACTTCCTAATAAGCGTTAAAGGGAAAACACGTAAACTAATAGAAACAATAGGACAAACAGCAGTCACCTCATTTGAATCTTGGTGCACTGCACACAACTTAACTATTTCAGTCAATAAATGCAACATAATTACGTTTGCCAAACCACATAAACTACAAAGAGAACCAATTATTAGGATAGCAGGCACATCACTCAAAGCAGTTAAAACACTTAAATACCTAGGTGTGACGTTAGACCAAAATCTGAATTGGCTCGCACACATCAACACACTCAGACAAAAAGCAATCACAGCACATGGTCATCTAATTAGAGTAGCGCCGAGAGCCTGGGGAATTAACTCTAAGCTTCTAAAAACATGGTATCACACGGTAGCAGAGAGAATTTTCACTTACGCCTCATCGGTCTCGGGAACTTCTTTAGGCAAACAAGCCACACAAAAACTACAAACAGTTCAACGGCCATTTCTTCTCAGAATAACAAGGGCCTACAAAACAACATCAACAGCAGCGCTTAACGTCCTAGCGGGTGTGATACCACTTCACCTCCAGGTTCTAAGAGAAGCGATCGTGGCAAACGTACTCAGAAACAATGAGGATACTCAAATAGGAACACTAATGCTTAAAACTGATGAGTATCAAACCAAAGCTGCAATAAACCCAATCCACCCAGCTGATAAAACAATGATTAAACACATTTTATTACCACCAATAGAATACACTTTATCATCACAAATCAACATTTTCACAGACGGCTCAAAGACAGATGATGGTGTCGGCGCGGCAATCTGCATCTACAATAACACACAACTTTTGGATACTATCCTCTTGCCAATGAACAGAAACAACTCGGTGTTTCAAGCAGAAATTCTGGCCATAAACAAAGCACTCACATGGTTAATAGGTAAAAACCCAGTTACCGCGCATCTGCTAACGGACAGTCTATCAAGTCTGTACGCTTTAGCAAAACACAAACAGAGAAATAAATTCATTCAGAACACACAAAAGTTACTAATAGAATTAGCAACAACACATACAATTAAACTATACTGGGTGCCATCACACACAGGAATAATAGGCAACGAAGAGGCAGACCAAGCAGCTAAAAGGGCCACACAATTGTCACAGGAGAACACTATCCAGCTACCGCAGTCGCACCTAAAGAAGACAGTTTTAAACGTAATTCTTGATAAATGGCAAGAAGAATGGGACACAGCAGACACGGGTAGGTACACTCATACCTTCTTCCCTAAAGTGAACACAAAGCGACTAGTGGGCCAGCAACAATTAGCCCAATTTTTCACAGGACACGGTCAATTCCCAACCTTTGTTCACAGGTTGGGCAAGGCCACGACAGGAGACTGCATTTGTGGTGAAGAAGGCAACCCACAACACTACGCGTTTGATTGCCCGCTGACATCAACATTGCACCTCAATAGGCCAACGGATGCGAATATACCAGCGTGGAGCGATTTAATCTTAAATAACAAAATAGCGCAAAATAAACTCATACAAATAGTTAAGAAATTAGAAATCATTAAACCAGTTGCAGTCGACGCGAACAATGATTAAGGTTTCCCCTGTGCTACTCATACACTACAACACCCACAAACAACAAGGCAGGCCTCACCTTATTGAGGATTCCAGGGTCTACACCTACACAAACAATTCAAAATGGCAGCCCTCACCATCTTGAGGATCAGGCATACCTCACCTTACTGAGGAACCCCTCTACCAAGCAGTAGAGCATTGGACATACCACCGGATGTGACCAGGCAAAGGAGCCCAATCGACAGGATTCTTCCACACAGCTTCAACAACAATCCAGATTGAGGACTCTTAGCCACCACCCACTATAGTGACAACAAATGTGCCTGGAAGTCTACAGAGACCGCGGTTATGTCTACACGAACTTTAGTGCAGTGCAAGCCAAGGCTTTTGTGCTTTCCAGAGACACTTGATTACAGTGCAAATCGGACATTGGCCGGCCACACAAGTGGTTTCTCAGACGGTCAATGCCCAAATGTGACAACTTTGAATAGCGAAACTGACAACGTCTGTGATAGAACGAACTTTTGTACTACACATCGACTTAGTCAACCGCCACTAAAACCACCAATCTAGTGACCATGGATGCAATCACTGATTTGAACTTTAATTCCAGTGACGTCATCAACCACCTTGATTCAAGACCTAGAGCGTGCTGCAGCTCTCTCTGTAACCGCAGCAGAGTTGCTTGTCAACTCGGGGTGGGTTCTGGAGGTTTTCATGGTTTCCCTCTAGACTAGCGTAAATACGGCTCACCTTCCCACAAAGTCCCCCATGAGGGCACTCCCTCCCCAGCCCGCACATGTAAAGGTGACGCTCACTGCGTGACCCTCACCTCGCGATCGGGCTTTGTCATGTGCATCAATCTTTAAATAAACGTGGGAAGTGGCGCATACGCGTTAGGTTGAGGGAGTGGCTTGTCTGGTTTGATCCGGAAGCCAACACAGAGACTCTAGATGTCAGCCCAGAACATCGGCCAGTCAGAGTAATAACCCGTCTGCTCGGAACGCGGCATTTGGAACAGCTCTGCTTTCCGGGCCCGACAGGGGGCCTCGTTGTTCCTCTGTGATGGGTCTTTCCACGCAGCGGACATCTTCAGCCTCACACTCGCTTCGCGAGTAGGCTGTCCGCCTGCGGCGTCGAAACCTGTGTATACAAATGAGCGTCTGACAATATACGTTTAATGAATGCTCACCATGTCTGTTTTTTGTAATGGAAAGTCGAAAGTTTCATCTTAGCCACTGTAAACAAAAAAGAATGTCGCATTTGTGCTTTTTACATGCTCTTCTAAGAAAGTGAATATTTGTGGTTTGCTTATTTTTTTGTGTTTACACTCGACACTTATATATGGCCCCCTATGAAATTTTTTCCTTTAATGTCTATAAAATCAATGAAATTTTTTCCTTTAAATGAAAAACTATGCGTCGCTTTTTCAACCAGATTCTTGAAACTGGGATGGAAGTGAATTCAATACCGACCCAACCCAAGGTCCTTCAAGCTCACACATTAAATATGCCGTGGTCTCAATTTCCTCCAAGTAAAATGATACTTCTAAGGTGGCAATCCGAATCTGGTGATTTTCTGCTTCTAAATGCTGAGGGTACCCTCGTTTTTGAAGTTATTATGACACACTTACGGGGTGCAACTCTATACAAGTTGCCGTATGTACACACGGCACACATAGCATCATATATTCAAACCTTGCTCCGTGTTAAATAGCAAATTAATATATTTATTTGAAATACATTGACTCTTACTGTGTGTGTGTGTATATATATATATATATATATATATATATATATATATATATATATATATATATATATATATATATATATATATATATATATATATATATATATATATATATATATATATATATATATATAGTACAGATATAGTACAGAAAGAAGTATTTATTAACAAGTAAATCACAAAGCACACACTGTTTGAAAATGGTGTTAGGTGTTTAATGTACTAAATGCCCTTTGGAACAACATAATCTGGGATACACTAACATTGTACAAATGCAATGAGATTATAAAATATTTTTTATATCATACATTTTTATATTATGTATATAAATTTATACATTCTGAAAAATATTGTTTCACTTCTTAAAAAAAGCTGTCGAGTTCTAGACAACTATGTTTCCCTACAATTCGCCCCATGTCCGAAATACTATTTATTGGCGCTTCAGGTTAAGAAAGTATAATGTTCATTTCGCACGCTACGTTTTTTTTTTTCTTTCCCAAATTAAAAGGTGTTCTTCAGAAGATCTTTATATACATATATATATCAATTATTATATATTAATCATAACAATGTGTGTAAAAAAAATTAAATGGTCTCGTGAAGAACATCTTTTAATTTAAAATATCGAGGTACATTTAATGACAGTATATCATGCATTGAAAAACTTTTTACATCTCAGAAAAATTAATTAGTCTATGTTAGTTCCTTGTATGAATTATAACATAAATTTCATTTATGAAACGAAGATAATAGAAAAATATAAAAAAATCACATTATCAAATTTCTAAAAAAATATATTGTTAGGAATAATTGAATACAATTTACAATAGATACAAGAAAATAATTGATTTTTTAAAGATATACGTCCACATATATGCTTTTCACATTATTTAACCACTTTACAATAATGCTGCTATTTATTCTGGTACGAATCCATTGATCATGGCATATTGCTTCGTAATTCTGGACCGCATTCAAATGACAAGGGTGACGTCTCAATTACGTGGCATCACCCCCTCCCCGACATCGCACAGAAAGATACTAAAGTCTTCCTATGGATATTTCCTTTCTGTCTTCATCTGGGAGTCATAATATTGTTTGTGCAACCTTCTGAACATGAAAGCGAACAGCTTCTTTTTCGAATTCCGAGTATAACAGTATAAAATAGTTTGGTTTCAGTAAATTCTCTGCCGAAAAATTCTATAAACTTTTCCCTCGTCATAAAAATCACTGGACCATAAAACATTGTTATAGCACCAATTTCACAAATCGCTTTAGACTTTTCGAATCCCTCCCTTTTTCTGCATCAACTTCCACACCAAACCAATGGAAGGACACTAAAGACTAGTGTCATATTCATATAATATTAATGTGTATAACCCCTTCACTGGTTTAGGCATCGAATTTCAAGATTTTTGAAATGAAAGCATCACTTTATTTTGCTACTGCTCAGTTTGAATGATTTTGAAATTATTTTTAGATATGAAATTTTTTACGTATCTAAAAATAATTTTGATAGTTAACAATGTAAATAAGAGTTCGCAAATCAGGAAAATATGTATTTTATAATGATGCATTGAAGACATATATTAGAGTAAGCACAGTTCGAAAAATACGGCAATCATACCCAAAAAAGCAAAAAATAAGATTTAGCAACAATGAGCCAGGAGTTTTAAATACAGAACATGACTCACATTTATGTGCTCACAGCGAATTTGCTCACTTGCCGGTACTGTTTGAACTGCTGCCCCAGCGTCAACCTAGAGGCACGTCGCATGGACCAATGAGAACCCTCAGCTGGTAAATGCATTCATCTTAGGACGTTCTCGAGTACCGAAATTACCAGTTCCACGTATTTGATGCTTTATTTATGGCAACAGATGCTTGAGTTCGACATCATGCCTTCTTTCGTGGTTGTTTCGTCGGAAGATTCCGCTGTCGCAAGTTTAATTCTTCGCAGGTGGAGCGATGTAGATGAAACAGAAACTCGTACATTTTTCCTAAATACTCGGAGATTATGACAACGGCCGAAGAATTCATTTAGTTATAAAAAAAATATGGCGAGAAAATAGTAAATCTTATTACATTGTCGCATTAGAACTGAAAAAAATTGTCTGCGATGAAAGTTTTTTGTAAAATTGGATTTAGAATAGAAATCATGGCTTTATAAAATTATAATTATTTTTTCAAATACTCTTATTCTACAATCGCAACTACACACACACACAAATATTCCTAATTACATTTAAAAAAAGAATTTTACTCAACAGATGTTTCGATTACTTAAGCGACACATTTTTACATAATTTTTTTCAATAGAGACGTAATTTATTTTTTTTACAATAAATTTCTCACACAAGTTAAATAAAAGCACGAGACAGTAAAAGAGATTAATTTATTCTAATTTTTAACGCTGTAATACAGGATGTTCTAAATTGCCATATTCCAACTTTAAAAAAATATTTCCTTTATTTTAGAAATGTATCGTTTGCTCACAATTGATCTGATTAAATGACACATTTATCGCTTGCTTTTATCACGCTTTAAAATTGTAGAATAAAAAAATGCACCATTTTCTTCACTCTGCAGATTGATTTTAAAATGTATTTTGAGAACTGAAAAAGCGTAAAGTGAAAACGACGCTTATGTTGCTGACAGTCTTAGAGTTAACTGGCAATAACGTGAATATTTCGCATCGATATTTTCCAATTTAGAAATTTTTTCTCATGAAATATGGTTTTATTCAAGTGGTTACGCAACTCACCAATTTTGGGCGACAACTAAGTTAGATTGTTATATTATGAAAAGCGTGCATTACATAGAAATAAGAACCTTAGAATCCCGTATTTTTAAGTATTTCTCTGACTTTTAAAATACAGATTTTATGACAATAATCTGAGTAAAAAAAGTTATTAAAAAAATCAAAGAAATTTCTCTCAGCATTTTGGAAAGTATTTCTGAAAATATTCACTAATAATAATAATATATATAAATATAGCATTGCCGCTAAGGAAAATTTGGGCAGTTCAAATGCTTATATTATTACATTTTTCTCTGTGCTCTTTAATGTTTTTTATGTAATTAACATTGCATAAAATAATTCCCACATTATAAATACATATTGGAATACCATATATTTAAATAATGAAATATGATAGTGATTTATATGAATTGTACTAGTATTCCTTTTTGCAACGTATTCAATCTTGGGATCATTTATAAGTTAGTTTTCGCGTCATACATACATACATAGCGGTGCAAATGAGCCCGGACTGTACCTTACGGTTAACGGGTTTGTAATACTTGCCCATCACCAAGCGCCTCGTAATTCTGAACCACGGTCAGGTGAAGAGGTCACACCTGGGCTGGCACCTTTCTCTCCATATCCACGTTACATCAGCGAAATGTGTGGACGTCACAGATTAACATGGTCAGATTTCAAACCCACGGAGCTCCATCAACCCAGTGTAGGAGAGAGTGGCCATCCACCCAATCATTGCCCACGGCAAATGATACGTCACTCTGCTGATCTTAACGAGGCGTGAAGCTACAGAGCCATTAGAACTCACTTTCACATCATAAATGATCTTGTTGAGGCATGTAATTTTCGATGTAACGCAAAATATTTCAAATATTGACACAAGTTTATTAAAAATTATTTAAAATAATAGATTTAATTGGTGAAAACCATACTTAAATGAATTTGTTTTCTATCAGGAATTTTTGAATAACTGCGTCTCTTTATCGCTGTATTCTTACATTAAGTTTACAGTCTTAATACCTTTCCGGTGTATTAACGCATTCTTAACAATTATGCACTTTTTACGGTATAAACAGAGACCAAAATAAAACTACATTCAAAATATTTTCTTGTCATAGAAAATGTTTTTATTAATACAGATTCTATGAATCGTGGAAGTATATTCTGTAGCTTGAAAATGCATGTTAAATGTTTTCTCACCTTAGTATTAAGACCGTGTTCTTAACATTAAGATGCTTCAGACTCAATTTCAGATATTCTGAATAAAGCTTTTATTTCTGAATACACGTTTTTCTTGGTGTTTGTTTGGGAGTTTCCCAAGTTTCCTCCTTTGTAACACGGGAATGAGGCCCAATAGCTATGAAACATTTTCCCAGTAGGTAATATGCTGCAAATGTTTACATAATGATATACAATAGTATTTGGCCATTAAATTACATACAACATGGTGCATATTTAAAAATATTTTCTATTTGTTATTATAAAAACTAAACTCCATGGCACGACAGCCAATGTGGGCCAAGGCCTACAGTGCCCATAACTGTTTTCATGACCGAGGGCCCTGGGGTGTGATGCATATGTCCCAGTTAGGTGGTCAGCCGAACATAAGACCCCCAGTGCTTAGTTCCCAAGCATGCTTGGTACTCAGTGAATCGACCCGCTGAAGGGATGAAAGGCTGAGTCAACCTTGCCCAGCTCGAAGATCGAACCTCGGACCTGTGTCATGGGAGCGTGAAACGCTGCCACTAAGCCACCGAGGCTCACTTGTTATTATATTTGATATCTATCGAAAGTTATATATTCCCTAGCTGAAATCATCGATTTTCTTTTCTTAAAAAATAGCGATTACATCATCTCCCCCTCCATTTCAAAAGTTCGGAGCAACAGATAAGCAACTTATTCATGGGTATTTGCCACGAAATTATTTTTGATGTAAAATGTATTTTATATTAAGAAAATATTTAACTGAATAATAAAATGATGTATTTTTCTGTTTTCAAATCAAAATATCATCAATCACACTACATAATATTTTTTACATATTCGAAAAACAAAAATATAAGACTTTTTGCTTTCAATATTTTCCTTTGATATAATTTTCATATTATACGGCCAGCAACACATTTCTTGCTACAATTATCGCAAGAGTGGCCAGGTTCGGAAAGTCAGCATTTTTGTGACTTTCTGTATCTGACCCAGTCGTGATTACTTATGTCAGCTGGGGCACGTAAAATATGTTGCAGTTGCAATGTCCTTCTACTAGTGTTGTGTGACATGGAGAGGAAAAGTGCCAGCTCAGGTGCAGACTTAGTCACTTGACCATAGTTCAAAATGACATTACGATGGGCAGTATTTAATGGCTTCTTACTTAACATAAATAGGTAGCTGGAAATGAATTAGACAAATAATTATTGCAATGCAATTGCCTCCAAATTTAAAGCCATTGAAGTGGTTAGCTGGTGGGAAAAGGCGTCTTCGTGGTGGCCATGAGTTACCGAATTCAATACCTAACATAACCAAACACTATTGTGGTTAAAGAGTTTAAGCAAGCTAAAACTTCCGTACGATTCAATGTTCCTTCGTGTGGGCAACGCGGATGGGAGAATGCCAGTTCAGGCATCGTCTCCATCATTTGATTATCATCGAAAATTACGATTCAATGAAAAAACGGCTTGGCTGTGTTTAGCGTCTTCAGTCTGTAAGAATTAGCCAGCCGGAAACTTATTAGAAAAACCTAACACAAATCCATCAAAATTCACTATAGATTTTAGGGTGAAATTTAATTATGAAATTGGATATGAGGATATTCATTACATACACAAATTCGTATTTTATAAATTAACGTAGCTTAAAAAATGAAGTTGAAAAATCATTATTTTACCTTAATAATGAAGTGTCTTGAGGAAAAAGGTCCAATAAAAATCCCAAATAAAATCCCAGGTTAACAACCCAGACAGCGAACTAGTGTCAGCAAACATTGTTAATAAGTAAAAATATCATCTGTACAAAGGAAATATTCACGTGAAACTATCAAATAAATATTAGTTACGATAAAAACCGAATCTTATTATTTCAGTAAATATAAAATACGTAACCACATTTATCAGGAAAGTCAGTTTTAATCCAGCTGTTATTTGCATAAAAAAATTAATTTTAAATCGTGATAAGGTATTCTTGGTAAAAGGAATTGCAGTCTTAACGTATTTTTACCGTAATAGGGCAGAGTCAATAAAATCTGGTTAGTTACGGCTAATTTGTATGTATAAACTGCTATTCATTTGTACAAAAAGTAAAAGCCATCATCTAGAAAAAAAGAGATTTGTTACATTGAAGAGATATATTTTTGTATGATCAGGATGTAAAAATTAATACTAATAGATACCAAATATTTTAGTCTGGTTTATTGCATTTAACTATTCATTTGTTATAGTAAAAATTTGTTGGCTTTGATCACATAATGAATGGACTCGCAGACAAGATTTGGACCACAGCATTATAATCAACCTAAGAACTTGACTATAGACAGCAAAAGAATAGAATTTGAAACTTTCCACTCTACGGTATGTATTTGCAAAATTCCATTTACGAGATTCATTTATTTTTAGATTTGAATCAATCTTTCCACATTATTTCTACGGATCCAAGACACTTGTCGAGGTTGTCTGATCACAGTCAAATATTGATTTGCATTTTAATGAAATAAATAAGAAAAAAAATACTAAGCTAAATAATGAATACATTGTTAATCAAATTTTTGTGCTTTCGAAGACATAGAAATTATCTGTTAATAAAGGTAATATGATTCCTTTTGTTCCTCAGTAAAACGATATAAAAATGAGCAAATTATGAATTCAATCTGATTGGTCAGTGTTGAAAAATTCCCTTGCACACTCAAAGGATTGCGAGCGGGCAGCTTCCTCCTCACGACCCATGAACTATATTTGAGGTTTCATCCCGTAAGAGAGTGGCAGTTTGTAAACTATTAAAATGTTATTCAATAAATTTCAGCTGTTAAGCTATCTATTGATCAATGAACAGATTGGTTTCTTTCAATATATTAATTCTGCTTTCCTTTAGAAACATTTGTTCGCCCTGGCATCCAGAAGGACCTTAATCAGTTAGGCATAGAGTCAAAATGGTCTTTTGGTGACAGAAGTAAATAGTTCCGTATTGCTTCAAGTCCTTCTCACTTTTCATAATTTAAAGTGTCAGGAAAGGTCTCAGAAGTCCTCGATCGAATGTTTTAAGTTGGGGGAAGATCGTGCAGGACAGGGCAGCAATCGAATAGCTACTCTATCGATGAAGATCAGAACACACTATGTGCAGCATGTGCTTTTGTGCATTGGCTTAACGTTCTTCTTACTTCGTAGATAGGGCAAAACCACTGTTTTTAAGCCATAAGCACATCGATTGCTGGTTCATATTATCATCAACCAGAGCGAGCGACGTGAACTCAGTGGCTTTTGGGACCGCTGTGGCTTCGAAGTCGTTGGTTGCTTAGTTAGAACGTCGTTTTCATTATCAGAAGGCAGTGACTTAACCAAAGATCTCTGAAGGTGGCTGGGGCACGTTAAATAGATCTCGAGTGAAATAATGCCTCTAAAACAGGCGGATTAAGTACTGAGGTGTCTTCTGCTCGGTCCCTGTTTCTGAATTACGAAGACACCTGCTTCCATCTAACTGGTACAGCCCAATTCTGGACAAAGAACAGGGAAGTAGGCTGCTGTCTATACCACTATATAAGCTTCAGGGTCTCCATGACGATATCAAATTCAACCAGTTGAAGAATGCTCTTCTCAGTGCCCCCAGTGACATGAGACTATTTCATATGAAGATGGCATTGAGCCATTACAGTATCTAATTTTGCCACTAGGGCATCGCCTTCTTAAAGTATCTTACATTGTCAAGGGAAGTCACGGCCGCTATGCTAAAAACGTTATTACACTGTACGAACAGATACATACACATATCCAGACTGTAACTTTAGGTTAACGGGTTTGGAATACTCGCTCATCACCAAGTGCCTCGTAACCATAGTCCTCCACATCCACGCCACATCAGTGTACCAACAGATAACTGCAATTGCTGTAAACAAGCCTATTTCCTGACTAATGATCTGGGATGTGATTGTGCAATTTTGAAATTCCGATCTCACACTGTGTCTGACCACTTAGGCATGACTCTCAGTAACCCATCAAATGACACACTGAATTTCGATCACAGCGCGAGAAGTAATTTCACGGAACAATAATCCAAGCTGTTGATAAGTGACGATTCTGACTTTATTGAATTCTGATCCTTGATATTTCTTATTCCGAACATAATACGATGTTCTAAGTAAAACTGACCTTACAAAGCAATTTTTGAGTGAGAAATCAAATGCACAACTTTTCTCCATATGTCGCTTGTTCTGCGTCATCCAAATGGATTGTAATGCTGATCATTTGCATATTGCAATTTCTCCCTTTGATGTTCTTTTGATGTTGTAATTTTGAATTCGTTATTTCGGGTGTTGCAATTTTGATTTCAATTCGTGCGAATATCTTGTCTTTTGAAGAAATGTCAATAGTGATGTTAAAAAAATTGAAAAACATTTAACGTACAAAAATGACCATGGCGGCCTGGTTGGTTAGGGCGTTTGTCATCGGAAGACAGTAAGTTCGAATCCCGACCCAAATAAAAAATCCGTCGTGTTCGCTACTATTGGCTGGAGCACGTTAACCCCTTGCCAGTGTCGCCCGAATTCAGTTCGGGCAATTACTGCGTGCAGTATTTGTGATGCCGAACTGAAAACTTAACGTTTCTATATTGTGAAGTCCGAGCTGAATTCGTTTCTACTTTAGGATACTTAATTCCCTATTTTCCTAATAAATAACACAAATGGTCCTAGTTTTTTACCAATTCCAACTTTGGTTCTGAAGGTAGTCCATGACTACAACAACACTATGGGAGGTGTTGTTAAAGTCGATCAACATTTTACAGACTTCCCGGTTGTTAGAAAAGGTGGTAAAAATTATTTCTAGAGAAAATATTTTTCCATCTCCTATACCAGGCGTTATATAAATAACTCCTTTATTTTGCATACTTCGGCAGGAGGTGCGAAAAATATGAACTTCAGAAAATCAATTGTTGAACTAAATCAACCAAATGTTCAACTACCAGGACCAGGGCGACCTGGTAAAAGCTTACTGCGCATCACAGGTCGACACTTTCCAGAACACATGCCATCAATGGGGAAAAAATCTACTCCAACCAGGCAGTGTTTTATATGCTGTCGTAAAACCGATGAAAAAGGGAAGAGAAGAGTTTATTGTAAACAGTGCAATATATAGGCTTTTGAACATTACCTTTTATTTGGATATACCATACTGTAAAAGATTTGTAAAATTTATGTATTGAAAATCATATTGTTGTCTTCTTATATTATACTAGTTATATTTAGGTTCAAAATTTTGTTTAATTTACTCAATATGAATAACATGTATGTGTAATCAATGTTTTATGTGTATGTAAAAATTATAAATATAGTAGTTATTGTATTTAAAACTTTATTTTTGTAATAAAAAAGCATTTTCTAACTCTTATAATATAAAGAATAAAATTAAACGGTCAAAATAATTTTCCATTTTTGGTCCATTTTTCTAAAATATATGTCACAGTTAAGGGGTTAAATATATCGTAGTCGCAATGTCCTCCATGTAAAATGATATCTCCTCAAGTGACAGGCAAAGTCTGGGGTCTTCTGTTTGATCACTGCTTCCAGATTATGCAGACCCACTTTAACGATAATGAAGCTAAACCCACAGGAAGCCCCACTCTATAAGATGCCATCATTTTCATCCCATTTAATGCTGAAAAGTGGACACCCTAGCATCCGGGTGTAAAACAAAAACACAGCTTAAGAAACAAAATATTTAAAAAAAAATTTTTTTTTCAAAGTATTTATTAGAGTTGCCATATTAACAAGGAAATAACGTTATGCATTGAAATCCCAGGAGAAAAAGTACTGAAGTTCCAATTTGCTTCATGTGATTCAAATTTATATCTGCTGAAATATTTACATTACACTATAGATGCCAGAGGAATTATTGGCGTTATTCTAAAGCAGAATCACCAGAAAAATATCTCTTAGGAATAAAGCACCTAGGATGTTACTAAGGGTGGTTACCTCAGGTGTCATCGCTCTCTTTTAAGTGGTAAATCCTAAATTCCATAATTGAACAAAAGGTATCTGTTTCTGAACAGTCTTTTAAAGAAAAGTGAGTACTTTCTAGTGATTCTTCAAAACGCATTAAAGACGATTTATGTCTTACGTGTAAATCCTATCGAACACTGAAAAGTTGCGCTAATTCCGTCAAACTGACACCAAATAATTTTATTTTGTTCTCTATAAAATATAATGGAAACTAAAATGAAAGGTTAATTTAATAAAAAGATTTTGAGAAATTTATTTGCTAAAATAATTAACGTCGTAAAATTATAACGTCATTATTAAGGACAGTAAAAAAAACTTTTAAAGTGGAAAATTAAAAAAAAAATAATGACATACTTTGACAAATAAAACACACCATATTACACAAAAAACAAAAAGAAATGTAGCCACACGATGTTGTATATAAAAATGTTTATACCATATCAATAATGGTCAAGTAGACTAAATAAACTTATCGAGTATAGAAGAGAATAGAATGAAACACAATGAATTATACTGTTCAGCAATCGATTACTATAAGTATTCTATTATTATGGAAAAAATATTATAAATATCTCTCAACATCTATTTTAAATATCAAATGCAATATATTTATTGTTCAAATATAACTTTAATGGAAAATTACAGCTAAAATTCAGTTTTTATATAAAATTCAATTTTATTAAAAAAGAAATGATTCTTCTAAATATCTACATTTTGTATAAATTTAAAAAAAATCATTCACCAATAATATAAGCAATAGAAAATTGCACATTTCAATAAAAACATTTTTCAGAAGTAAAATAGGATGAAAACGTATGTCATTATGACAGTTGCGTGATTATTTTTCTTTCCAAAAATATTTCTTTTGGAGAAAAAAATGGTGATATTTTCCGATTCTGAACAAAATAAAAATAAACATAATCTGAATATTCTTGTCAGCAATCGCGGAGTGAAATGACTGATTTTATTTTTCATTTAGAAACGCTAGGAGTGAAGTGAAAGCAGAAGAAGAAAAAATAAATACAAAATTGTGCATATCTCAAGCTTCGTGGACCAATAAAAATGCTCCCTCTACTCGCGTGTTTCCAAGATTCAAGGTCAACTGAATGACGTCACAAAATAGCGGCAGCCTTGAAATGTCCTCTTTGGCGAGCAAAGTCATAAACAAGGACAACCTCATGCTGACTACTATAATATAGTAGCGGGAGTTGTGTGTGTAAAGACACACCACCGCACACACAGATTTGGCGGCAGAATATTTTGGCATTGCAACTTGGAGTCGCAACTCTCCCTTTTCTGCTTTTCACGAGTTCTTTTTCATTTTCTATTCGCCGATATTTATTAGTTGATACCGGAAGCACCGCATGCGGTCCTTATATTATGCAAAAAATAAAAAGAAGAAATGTTTACATTTTGAAACAGATTCCTCATTAGCGTCAATTTCGAAAAGCGATGATCTTGTTCTGTTTATCGCCAAAAGATAGCAATGACGGATGCGTGTGGCGATCATTTCAATATTCGCGCAGGTCTCAAAATAGATAAGTCTACTGATTATTGGAATCGGTGAATAGTTTTTCTGAAGACAAATTAATATTTCTGCTGTGTATGAATTTTACGCTGTGGAAATATTGTGACTTTTGATAAAAAAAAATATCAAGCTGTTCTGAATTGGTACAAATATTTGATAATTTTAAAATATTCTGTGTACGTTTTCAGTGAAGTGGAATCACAAATTAATCTCGACACCAGTCTCTATTCTAACGTTTAAGAATGAGACAGAAAATAATTTAAAATGTTATTTACATTTTTATAAATTAATATATTTGTTGTTTTATTAAATATCTTTCTGGTTGTCAATTTCTACCAATCGCAGCTGTTGAACACAGCCAATTTCAGAAATTTAAATTACAGTTAATTGAAAAGTTTGAAACTGACCCCCACCTTTTTCTTCAAATTTCTAAATTATGTATGCATAGATATCAGTAGTGACACTTTATATTCAATGAAATTTTACTTGTTTAGGGTAACATATATCTCTTTTCATATATCTCGATTTTGTTCTTTGTTAAGGTATACTAAACTAATTATCTGTTCTCTATTAATATACAAAATTCAATTATCTTAAATTTACTATATCAAGCTATTCATCATACCTTATTATCGATGAATGAATAGAAAAAATCTCATTTTTGCAAAATCTGATTTGTGACTATAAATCCTAATTACAATTTTTCTGCAAATATTTGCAGTTGCTAATCATTGACTTATTTTGAGAAACTTCGGTCAATGTCCCAGATTTACGGTTTCCATGATCTATTTTTTATAACTCTACAAATAAATTCTCGTCAATTTCTGTGCTTGAGGTATGTAAGTGTCAGATAACTGTGACAATTCACAGACATAATTTGTATAGTTGATTGTGATATCAAGAAATAAATCAAATAATTATATTAACCCCTTTATAAAAAATATAATTCTTTAAAATGTATACAATGAAAAAATTAGTAATTTGTACACCAATTTTTCGAATTTCGAAAGAAACCGTAACATTAAACTTTTGCAAGAGCCATCATATAAAAAGAAAACACACTCTTTAAAGAATCAAGAATTGCAAAAAATTTTTTTTGTTTTTTATTTAAATTAAGACTTGACTGCTGAAATCTAAATATTATAAATTTCAAAAAAGACAAAAATACAATTGAAGAATCATTTCCAAATGAAGTATTTTTATAATTCATCGAAAATTGCTTTTGTTCTGAATTCTAAATTGTAAAGCTATTAAACAAATGAATAAAATTAACGTTAAAGATTCATTTGACAATTTTTTTTACAATATTTTCATAAAAGTTTAATTTATTCGGGAAATTTATATCATAAAAGAGTTTAAAAATGAATGAAATCACATTAAAGATTTTTTCCAAAAACAAATTCCTTTAATTTAATAAAAATTTAATTTTAGTAGCAAAATCTAACTTATAAAAATTATCAAAAATATCTCAAAATTATTTTGAAAAATATTATAAGAGAAAAATGAATTTATTACATAATTTTAAGCATAGTTATTGCTAAAATCTGTATCGTGTCAATGCGGTAAAAAAATAATAAAAATCACGTAAAAAATATCATATTTAAAATTTTTTTAAATTTAAGTTTGCTGCTTACTGATTCTAAAATGTAAAAACTACAAAAAATATCTAAAATTGTAGAAGTTTTGTTATTAAGTATACGTAAATAAAATAATTTGAGAAAGATTTTATTTCTGTTTATTATTATTATTTTTATTAAGTATAAATTATTTTTATTAATTATTATAGAGATAAACTATTAGACTTAGGCAATATCTCGTACAAGCTATCAAATATAATTTAAATACGCACTAGTTGAAAAATCGTTTGTCGGAGAAAAAATTTATTTTTTATCTGCAAATTTAATAGCAGCTTATTTTAAAACGAAAATTTTAAATCAGAATCGAGTCAGAAAAGCGCTAATTTAGAAAGTTAAATCATACGGAATAAAAAAGTTAAAATAATTTTGAAGGCAGAATAATAGGAAATGTTGTCAGTAAGAGGTTTAATTATAAAAAACCGATAGTGAGTGTATAAGAGGGGGGAAAATTAAGACGCAAGAAAGAATTCTATGAAGGATTACAGAAAAAATGATAATTCAGAATATCAAAGAAATCATTACACTTGTTTTTCTAATATAGCAGAATTGAGTGAAACATATGCCAACTGGTGCTATTTGAAAGTGCTATGAAAGATGCAGAAATTTTTTTTATGATATTTCAAACATTCTAAAACTACAGGTCAAACATACGACTCCAAAAAATTAAGACACTAGAATAAAATAAAAAACGTTCCCTGAAAATCATTAAAACAAACACCATAATTAGCTTATATTATTATAAATTTATTTTTAATTTGGAATAATGGAAATTTTAAAACTAATTATAACAATTTGCCCTCCAGAAATTTTTTAATGTTTTTTTCTTTCTTATTTTTTATTAATTTTGCATATAATTTAATAATTGTGTTTATAATTGAATAATTGTTACTATTATTGAATAACTGTGTTCGATCTTATTAGTGGAATATAAAAATTTGGAGAAGAGAGCTTATACTAACTCAGATGTCGACCTCGTAACTATGAGTGATATTCAAAATATTGAAAAGATTAACTGTTTTAAAAGCTTTTCCACAGAAAATAAATGAAAATCAAATGCCTCCGAAATAATATAGTATCATAGCAACTTAGGAAAAAATTTCATAAAATCGGAAATAAATAATCTTCAATTAATCCCTAGTCGAAAATTATATCTTCCTTACATTTGGGCTTAAGAGTATGGTTTCGAAGAGTTAGACCGGATATAAAAAAATTGAGAGAAAAAATTAGAAAAGAGCTGAGAGAAGGAGTTAGATGTCAGCTTTTTATTGTGATAAATTTAGACAACTAGTAAAAAGCGCGCGGGAAAAAAAAAGATAATACTTCTTTCTGCTCTACGAACTCATTCATATCTTTACAAGCATTAATTTAAAACACAGTATCCTATATATAATTTTGTTTCTTAGACAGTCTCCTTCCTGTGTTTTTTTTTTTTTTTTTGTTTCTCTATTTAAGTGTTTTCAATTTTATATCTTCACTCAATTTATGCTTTAGTTAATCATGATAGAGCTTAAAGCCGAAGTTATATATATATATATATATATATATATATATATATATATATATATAAGGCAAGATTGACTCCGCTCTTCGTTCCTGCAGTGGATAGATAATCTTAGTACCAAGCATGTTTGGAAACTGAATATTAGGGATAATTTAGAAAAAAACAAAATGGTAATTTAGAAAAAGAAATTGCCATCTCAAGTGACGAAATTATCGTTTGACATTACAACTTTAGATTGATTGTGTTATCGGTTTCATTCTATTTGTCAGATGACGAGTCAGTAGCTTAGAAGGGGAAGGAAGAAGTTCTTATAAATTCACTAATATTTAAAGATTTATTTACAGAATATTTACAGACATCTTTTAGCTAGCTCCTTCATAGTGAGCTCCTTCATACAATCTCTCTTCTCTCAATTGCTTGTACATACCTCTCAACATGACATATTAAACACTGCCATCTAGTGGCCACTCATTTTATAAGTAATATTACAATTTGTTGCTAACAATTGTAACTTTCAAACAATATCAAAACTTTGAAAAGTGCAGATGTATTTTATAATTAAATTTTCGAGTGCTTAGGTTGAATTAGATTTACACAATACTAGTTGGAAAAGACCTGATAGTAGAAATGAATTTAAAATAATAAAAAAACATAATTAATACACAGGTGACTGGTCTTTCCCTAGTTATGAAGTACCTCTACATCGAATACATTTATACCTTATGTGCTAATTATAAAAGTACTCGAAGATCCAGGTTGACTATGTTTTGTGGGTTCGTTACACTTAAATATTCAATCGGGGGAACGTAACATAATTATATGATAATGTATTTATATGTAAATTTACCACAGTTAATTTTAATGCATTCTAATATGATTAAGATAGCATAGCTCAATCGTATAATGCAAACTTTACTGAGCAACATTGTTAATAAAATGTTCATAATTATTCTTCAGTAAATTTAAGTAGCATTTTTTAAAACTTCGTTCTTAAATACCAGCTATTTATTTTTGACAGGTTCGAAAAATATTTTTCTTCAGTTAAGAAGCTCAAATATAAAACTGTTTTTAAGTATTAAGTAAGCATTTTAAGGAAGCCGCCTCTTTATGATTTGTTTGTATTTACCATAAAAAAATATTTAGGGTAGTCTTAGCCATGCTTACGTAAGATTCAAGAGTGAGAAAGTAACTGTACAACCGATTCGATCATCACGAGATGACTGAGTCCTGACTGAACGTTCTTTTTAACCCCTGTGATGGGTTATGTTTGGAAATCGTTCTTATTTTTATCTGCAGCCCCGGATCTCCTGTAAAATTTATTGCAGGGGCATCTCTTTTCCTTCAAAGGAGTCCCATTCTCCTATCTCTTGTGAGTTATTAAATATAATACATATTTGAAAGGTTTAAGAAACTGTTTTTTGCTTTATTTATAGTATAAATACATATATAAAATATAAATTTAAAATAAAAGCCCCAGACTGTACCTTAATGTTAACGGGCTTAGAATACTAACCCATCATCAAATGGTTCGAAATTTTGAACCATGGTCATGTGAGTTGGAACCACCTCTCCTCAGAGACAAGGCAATGGAGTACCTTAGGTTATCAGGTATTGTTCCACCACTAAATACATCTAATTGGGACACAATTGTCAAAAATTTTGAAAACAGAATTACATATTGTATTTCAGTAATTTTTTAATGTTCGAAATTATAAATTTGACGGAAAGAAAAACCTCCCCTCCACATCCACGGCACACCAGCAGAAGGGCTATAGACGTCACAAATGAACGTGGACACATGACTAGTCCACGGAGCTCCAACAACCCAAGGTCCAAGTTAGCCTAATTGGAGCTCAGGGCTAAAAATTCTTTGGGGGGCCCACTCTGCTTCACAACAATGAAACTTCTATAAGATTTGGCAAACGATTATATTCGATTGACAATGTAAAATTATCTTTCTCTTCGATTTGGGGGTCTCTCTGATCTAGGGGCCCAGGGCAACTGCCTCTATCTTAGTCAGACACTGCATCAACCCACTGAAGGGGAATGTGGTCACCCTTCCAATCAATGGCCGCGGCAAACGATGCTTCGCTTCGCTGCTCTTAATATAAAACGGCATGAAGCTATTGATCCACTGAAGCTCAAATGAATTTATTAATGGATTTAGGATACTTTCGATTGGGAAAAATAATAAATTACATATTAATTAAAATATTTCGGAACCGCTATATATAGGTATCAAGCCCGTGAACTTTTGAAATGAAAGTCTCCACATTCAACTACAAATTCATCACAATTAAATGAAACACGATAGCACTGAATAATAAATTTAACGTTTGTTTCCTTTTCTATTTGTCGACAACCTCAATACTGCTCTCCAGGGTGTACGTTGTACTGTAGTGAGACTTAATTTTAATCTTATAATGAAGTTTCACTTTCACCAAATTTTCCTATTTATAGTGAAAGGAATTTGATTCAATAACAGAATGATATACACACAATAAGAGTTTTTTTATATAGTTTTCCGGAGAAATATTCTATATATAACATATTTATTCAGATTTTTCTGATTGATCTTTTAGTATGTTATCAAAAAATACACAAACAAAAGTCGGAGACAAATAGACACAAAACGTCATGTTTCCTAACACAAATAAGGAAAATAAAATTCATTTCTCTACTTTTATTTTTTATTTGATGTTAATCTACCATAAAGAAAAACGATTTCGCATTTCTTTATCAAAAACTTTTTGTAGAAGTGTTAAAAAAAATCAAATTAGAAATTTGATAGATATATAACAGCGAAAAGCATTTGTAAAAAACACATAAAATGTAAAGAATGCAGTATTGAAAAGAATAAATTAGGATCTGCAAAGAAGACGAATGAAAAAGCTGAATTACTTTCAAAAAGTACGTTTACACAACATATATGTCAGAAAATAATTTATTTACATTAAATTTTTTTAACCATTTCTATTAAAAACCTGTTTTTCCATTGTCGGATGAAATGGGCCGAGTGTCCATTGGAAATTTCAATCGTCTCTGGGAATGAAAATCTACAGGCAGAACGACAACAATTTTAGTTTTGGATTCCATTTCATGGCACACTGAAGTTCTTCTAATTGCAGAGTCGATTTTTTTTCTCTCTACTCCATTTGGCCATTTTTAATATTACATTTGACTGTTAAAAATGCTTAATGGGATTGTACTTATTCTTATGAGTGCATATACATTAATTTTATAATCTGAATTATTCTCAAAATGGAACAGAGCAATCAGATGAATGGTTGTGGGTTCGATTCCCATATTGGGTTTGGATACTTGAAATTACTTAAAATCAACAGGGGGAGGAAATAAAAAAAACAGAGAGACAAAAAAAAATTAAATTTTTTAGTTAAAATATTAAAAAAAAATTAAATCGGTAAGGACGGTTTAAGTAAAGTATTAATTGAATATTTTGTCTTGTCTTTTTCATTTTGCTTTTTCTTAGAGTTCTATTTTCAACATGTTCAATTCTGGAAGCAATATCTCTAAACATTTGAAAACCAATTATTTAGAATAACAGGTAATTGCCAGGATTTTGAAAACTTTTACAAAAGGAAATTATAATTAAAAAATACCTCTTGCTGGTAAAAGACATGAATGGATTTTCTCATCGCCGAGACGACCCTCAGATATTCGTTGCTGAACTTCGCCTTGTTTGCTGCCACTAGAAGCATACTATTTGAAGGCAGGCGGCAAATTCGTAGACAAGTCGGATTTACGACTTGTTTCAATACGATATTGTAACTAATTATGTGTGACGTAGATGAAACGCTGTATGACGGTATGGATATCTTAAACCAATGAGAATTGTAATTAAGTGGAGTAATCATGATAACTGGAACGAAAAAAACAACCACTATATTTTTAAAAAAATGGGCCCAGTTATTGCGTTATGGAATGGAAAATGGTAGCTAATTTCCTTATAAATTGTATTCATTTTTAGTATATATATATATATATATATATATATATATATATATATATATATATATATATATATATATATATATATACTACTTTAAATTGTAAAATATTTAATAACACGTATTATTATACGTATTGCTCTTGTTTTTTACAATGTCAAATAAAAGATCTTCTATTTTACAGTTGTTTAAGCAAGGAAAAGACATACATAGCTGCGCAGGCCTGCCTCGGACTGTACTTTAGTGTTAATGGGTTTGGAATAAGTCAGGATCATCACCAAGTGCCTCGTCATTTTGAATTCCGCTCAGGTGACGGGGTTACACCTGAGTTGACAACTTCCTCTCCACATCCACGCGACACTGGTGGAAGGACTTTGGATGTCACAGATTAATGTGATGACGGCCCCAAACCTATGAAGCTCCAGCAACACAGAGAAGGAGAATTTGGGAACCCTCCCATCATTGCCCGTGTGGCAAGCGATGCTTCAAGCTTCTGAGTCGCTGGGACTTAAGGAAAACGACCAAGTGAAACTATTCATTTGATTAGTGCGCCTCGGTAAACAGCGTCTCTGGACTCTGCTGTTTCCAAGATCTTGTCAAGAATGGTGGATAGAAACGTATGATGAACACTTTCGATGATCGTGAGGTCCTCAAGAAGCGATTTTAATGAAATCGGATGGTTTTTTTATGAGAAAAATCATTCGCGAAATGAGAATATATGACCGTTTAGTGCGGCGAATGCAAAAATAGACTTGAATGGAAGCCCTAAAAGTTCATGAAGGAAATAACGTCGTGACTTTCCAAAGAGGACGAACATTTTTGAGACAAGCACCAAGTTTGGAATGGGAGAAGCTCTTGTTCATTGATGAGAATATCTTGAACGTTTAACAAGCTCAAAGCTCGCAGATCTGGCTTGTCGACACTCCCAAGCACCTGGGCAATTGCTGAAGGTCGACGACGTCGAAATAATAGGCTCATGGTCTGGGGCTGAATTTGCACAAATGATGAAACACCTATGTTTTTATGTAGATGAGAGCATTGAAATAAAT
Source organism: Latrodectus hesperus (assembly GCA_037975125.1). Lineage (NCBI taxonomy): Eukaryota > Metazoa > Arthropoda > Arachnida > Araneae > Theridiidae > Latrodectus > Latrodectus hesperus. The sequence continues at coordinate 16,984,994 of CM075855.1, forward strand.
TCAAACGTGTACCAGCAGGTCATTCTAAAGTCTGTTTTTCTTCCTTGAGGGATAAAACATTTCGGTAATCTAATCTGGACTTTTCAATATGACTTTGTCCCAGCTAAGAAGGCCATTCTAATCATATCGTCTGTACACCTGCCACCTTTCTCCCCAAATCTCTATCCTATATATATTACAATTTATGGTCCATTTTGGAATCTACCACTACCACCACACTGGTTGTGGACCAAACCAGACAACAGGACTCTTTAAAGCAATGCTTCGGTGAAAACGGGTGAGAAGTATTTTTGTGGCGCCTTAATGAAAATTCCAATACGCATTTGCATCTCTGCAAAAGTCAGTCTCACTTTGAAACCAATTCAGTTCACTCATTCAAGTCTACTCTTATTATGTTATAATTTATTTAACAAATAATAAGACTTTAATAAAATTTGTAACTTATGTTAAAAACTGTCTTTTTTTGCTACACCCAGTATTTTAATTTAATCTCGTTCTGACGAACTCTTACGTGCGAAAAGTAACCATTATCCGACAAATAAACCATTCTTTCGAGTGGGAGTTTTGTTTAGATGATTTTCTGCATTTTACCATGCATTTTTCTTCACAGTACACAGCTGTTCCTTTGCTTGTAAAATAAAATTTATATTTTGCTATAATTATTCTGCCTAAAAAAATCAAAATTTAAAATATTTATATCATCAAAGTTTTACATTTGGTAACTTTGACCTACTGACTAGACCAATTTTTGGACTAGAAGATACTAGATTCGCGATCCCAGTCCCATCAGAACAAAGGGAGATGCATTTCAGCATGCTCATTAAATGGGTGTGTACTTGGTTGAGTTCTCTGGGGCAATTTTCAAAAACGACAAATTGCACCAGGTGGGTTCTTCAGAATTTGCTTGCGACACATAAAAATTGCCACTGTTTGAAAAAAGTTTTTCAGGAAATAAATACGTAACTATCACCTGTCTAAGCCATAAATTAAACTTCGATCATTTAAGAAATTGCCAACTATGCAATATCCAAGGTTTATATTTTATTCACATATTTAATTATCAAATTTCTCATATACCGCATTAACCTAAACTACACTTTTTCCGTCATTCAATTTTTTTATTTAACTATTTTAACACACTAAAAATATCTGAAAATACATTTCCTAAAGCAATTGAAGATATGCTTATAGATGTTTTAAAATTTGCAATTTATTTTAATTATGAGTACATTTGATACTTTGTAAAATTGATAATATAAAATAAATTCAAAAATTCACATTAAATCTGAAGATAAAGTCTTTTTTAATGAAAATTCCTCTCTATATTTTTATTAGTCTTATTTCATTACACACACACACAAATCATCTATATATATTAAAAACTATATGGAACTCTTACCTTACTTCCTCTAAGTAACAAAAAATAAATATGTATTTAAATTACGCTATTGATGCTTTGTTCTAAATTTTTCTTGCTTTATTTATGTTATTTATAATTCAACTTTTTTTCCATATTAATAATCTGTTTATTGATTTTTATGCAGTTATATATCGTTTTCAAATTTTTATTCAATAAAACTTCCTACATTTGAGTCTAATTTTTTATTTTGCTTCATATAAGTTTATAAAAGGGAAACCCACTTTTCTGCAATTTAGACAAATAAATTACTGATATCACTTAAATTTTTTCAAAATTATTAGTATATGGAATGCTGGTTACGATGATGTATCTTTTTCCATTATAAAAAACGAACAGACCATGTGAAAATTTAATTATTATAAGTCCCAATTAACATTTTACTATTGATATAAATATTACAAGGAATATTTTGTGGAAAAATTTCGTGTAGTTTATTTTGAAATAAAAATTTATATAAAAGAACTTTATACTTACGGGAATGAATGGATAAATAAAACCATGAAAGGGACAATTAAAGGTAGGAATTTTATTTCTCATGCCATATTCTCATTATTTTATAGGAAAATAATTTACATCTTTTTTGATACACGTTATGGTGTATCTCATTTTCAATATGAACAGAATTTTTTTATTTTCCAGAAAAATAATCAAAAATATAAGTAAATTTTAATATTATATATAAGCACATGCCTTACGTTTTCAACAATTATAAGGATATGGAAATAAACAATTTTCATATATTTATATTTACACAAATTCGTGAATAACTATTGCCTATATTTCGTGTGAAAAGAACTCTCGTTAACCACTCGGAGCGCTTACGTTCAACTCTCCCAGCAACCAATAGAAAATGTTCTGGTTAAAGAGTTCCGCACAATCAAACACAGTCTGTTGGATTCTTTAAATACTTGTGGCAAGAAGTATTCTACGAATAAAAGAAAATCGTAATGAAACAATCAACTGATTAAAATCTTCACGGGCGAAATAATACGAAGCAGCTTCGCGCTTTTCGCATTAATTTCTGCTATTGCCAAGTTCAAGATCAAGGTCATTCGACGTAATGAGTGTATTCTCAATGGCGCCATTCTCTATTTATTTGTGCCACTTTTGATTTTTCTTCAAAAATAAAAAAATCGATGCTCAGAAAATTGGGAAGATAATGTAAACTAGTTAACTCAGCTTTGAAGGTCGAAATTCGCTCAGTAGATCAGTGTTACAGTATTACTCATCACGCCGCACACTTTCAGTTCACCCCTCCAGGAAAAATGGACCGGACGCTTCAAAACAAAACCAGTTTTTCCTCAATTTAGTTTCGTTTGTACAGCAGCCGCTGATTTGATATTCATGTGGCAATTTTCCACCACGTGTCGCTTGCAAGGAATATGCATACAATACCATAAGGAATATTTAATTTCGAGCAAAAGATTAATGCTTTTGCATTAGCGTAGATGCAAAAGCATTAAACACCTCTTTAAAATTTAAAAATTCAAATCCAATTTTGATATAAAATTTTCTACAAAACTTCATTTAATGATATTACTAGAAATGGATTCAATTTACGGTGGTAGAAGTTGTAAAATTCAAATGTTATACCATTATTACATTCATGTAAAACAAGATAAATTTAAAATTTTAATTCTAAAAAGATATCAAATTAAAGTCATAAGCATCACATTACATTAAAAGCTGAATTTGCAATAAATAAAATGCAATTAGCAGGAGAGGGTGTTTTTTTGTCAAAATAAGCATTAACAATTAAGCTAGTAAAGCATTACACGATTCCTGTATTGTTTTAAACATTTCTACAATTTTAGAATTTTTTTTTTATTTTTTCCATTGTTTATGCATTTATTCCCATAACAATTCAATAACTTTTGTAACTTATTGCGTTCTTTTTTGCATTATATATTATATAGTGTAAAAATAATCCTTACCAGACCTTAATAATGATTTGATTTATAAATTTTGTAATATGCAATAGGCTTGAAATTAAATTTAAAAATTTTCTATATCGAAATTTTTGTTTTATGAATATATACAAAAAAAACAATACCTTTAAAGGCAGTCTATAAATAATTTATGTTGATGTTTAAATGTATGTTTATAAAAAATGAAGAAAATTTCAAGATAGTGTATGTAATGTTTATTTAAAACATTCCTCACATCGAATAGTGTATAAATTCAATGGAATCAGCTAAAATACAGATATAAACCTGATTAAAAATGCTTTATTTGTAATAGGGAATGTAGTTCAAAACTTTCACTTTTATAATCATGATAAACTAATGCACATACTACCAAATACACTTTTGTGGAAAGAGAATGTAAATATTTAAGGCACAAACAGGTAGAATAAGATATTCACAAACATTTCCAACTCATACAAAATTGTAAGTCTTCCTTTGTCATACTGGTGACAACTCTAAGATTAAACCAATTTTACTCTACATAAAATATTTCTCATTTGAAACAAAAGATTAAAAATAGATTTTTCTCATAATACATAATTCTAAATAAATAATATACTTCTTTTTAATATATAATTTGATTTTACAGAAAATAAAAATATACAAGATTTATATAAATGGCATCAATATAATAAAAAAGAAATAATTCTGGTTTCTATTTTTACATGTTTCATAGAATTTATGATGCTTTGATTTTTAAAATAAGTCTCTTGGATTTCTTGTATTGCACCGAATTTCACTTCCAGATTCTAAGTACCTGGGCATAGGAAGACTATACCAAAGACAAATTTATAACAAAGTAGTATCTTACATAAGACTCTACAAAAGTAAAAAATTTTGATTATTTTCTCTTCAAAAAATGTGGACAAATACGAACTTAGCATATCTAACATGCAATAAAACAACTTAGCTACACACTATTCCCAACTGTTATTGAAGACTTAGATTAACATGATTATACTGACAACAAATTTTGATCATATTTAACTGTACAATTTACATATTCTATATATATGCTGGAGCCATATCAGCACATGCATTTAACACACTGCAGTAAGGTTTTAAATTGTGCGATTTGACAGTTATTTTAAATTATAAAAAACACATCAAATTCTTCTAAGCTGACTTTCGTTAAATATATATAATTGACTCACCAATACTGCAAATTTGGCAAATCATTTGCATATCTATCAAATGTATTTCAACGTATTAAAATAAAAAGTGAGCAGATAACTTGTCCACTTAGCAGCTACTAGCAGTTTAAATAAATAAATTATATAAATATGATACATTGAAAAAACATAAGTATAAAGAATGACTAAAACATAGCACACCAAGTTTATTCCCAACTAAAAGATTTACTTTTAAAATTCTTTGAAAAGTCAATATTCAATAAAACAAAAACCAATGATATATTTATAAGAAATAATTGTCCTTTTAACAAAAAACATTAGTTAAGTAGAACTTAAATTCAGTTACTAGTAATTTTATACAAAATTATTTGCACTTTACTCAAAATTTAACTTTTGTTTTTGTCGGCATTAAGAACAGAACAAGTTTTGACAGTTAACAATTAAAACTTAATAAAACTTGGTGTTAGTTTAAAAGAACTAATAGGTTTAAAAATAAAAAAGTTGGGAACAACCTTTCCATTAATTAAAAACACAACTAAATTAAAAAGACAATATACTCAAACACAGACAATAAAAACTCTAAAAGCACCATTTAAATCCTAATACTTTATACACATTAGAAACAAAAAAAAAATAGCTTAGAATTTGATGTTACACTGGGTAGACAAATAGCTTTGATGTATGTGATTTACAGATGCAACAATAAATACAAGCCTACATGATTTTTGCAAAAATAAAAATGCTAACTAAATGAATTATGCATAAAATCCTTGGAGAATAAAAACTGGTCCCAAGCTTTTTAAAGATACACATTAGCATATAAGAATTATTTAAGAAAAGGATAAGGCACATTAAATGGTTTATGTCACATTTTATCACAATACATGTGCTTAATCACTTAGAAGATATAGAATAGATTTAAGAGAAATACAAGTTATGCAAATTAAATATATATGTATATATCAATGTATTAAGTAAATATATCAACAAGCACGTCAAAAGTTGAGTCTTAAAAAAACTTACTTTCTTTAAATGCTAACTTGCATGGAGAAATATACACGATTACAAAAATACATAACAGAAGTTAACTTTTTCTACAATTACAGCAGGATTTGCATAATGAAGCATTTGAAGATTAGTAAATGATTATTTTGAAGATGGAAAATGGCAATTATAAATTACAACATATAAATAATCCAACCATCCTGGGCAGGAGAAATAAATACAATCATTTTAATGCCCTTGCAAACAAACCCACAAGTGCTCCAAAGAAAACCTACGAAGCTTATATAACATTTTAAATTAACTTTAAACATGAAAAGATACAAAAATAACAGATATACAGACATAGAAAGATTGAAATATTAAATACAAAAGATAAATAAAGATTAATAATTTATACATTTTGATAAAGCTTAAAATTCTCATTAAAATTCCAAGTGAAGTAAGTCCAAACTCCATATTCAGTATGCAAAATTTGGGAGAGTTGGAGACTACACTTATACACATATTGTCCATTGAAATCAAGCCAATTTGGCTTCAGTCTTAACAAAAACATAAAAGGAACAAGATATTTCGGCCAAAATTCTCAAAACTCAAGGAGAGTTCCCAACCAATGAATGGAAGATAGGGAGCCTTATATTTCGATTGATGTCAATGGCAGCTGAAGGGTCAGGGTTGGACAGCAAATCAGCATTGCTGTTTGAATCCTTGAGAGAATTCATTTCCATATCAGAAACCAACATGTCAATTGAAGTCGCAAAATCACCATCCAAAGATTCCTCTTGGGAAAACTCTTCTTGCTGAACAAGTGTGGGTAATGGTGGCAGATTATTCAAGAATGTGTAATCAGAATTGAAGAAACCACCACTTAGAGTTGGAGGAGCAGTTTGAGGAACTTGTGGCACAGGAAAGGAAGAGTGATTATCCTCTAAAAAGAAGCCATTAAAGGAAGATGTTGGAGACCCACTGCTGCTTGTGCTACCAGTGGGAGACAATTCACCAGCTGACCCAATGCTGAAACCACAGATGTCGTAATCTTTTGAAGTCGCATGCTTGGACGGAGATCGCCCTATGACTGGTATACTGCTGCTCTGCAAGGTAGTCAAAAGGCACTTCTTAGAATCTTCACTGTTGTGTATAAAATGACATCGTGGACCATAAGGACAAAAACCAGTGCTGTGAAATGTACGGCATAGTTCAGTTTTGTACTTGGGATGTCTTGTCAGAGTTCTTAATTCACCGATACCATGAGCAAACTGGCATTTGTCACCATATTTGCAAGTGCCGTTTTCTTCAAAGGGTCGACAAAGTTCGGTTTTATATCTGCTGGAATTGGGTTGAACTTGCCTCACTGTCTGTTGAGACACAGGCTCGCTCACACTTCTATCTAGCTTCCGATGTTCTCTGGTCGCAAGTGCTTTCAAGTGAGAAGCTGCATTGCAGTTTGCTACACTGTTACTTGCTGTCAACGGTGGATGTTGTTTAGCTGTCGTCTTCACACCAGGGAGACTGGGCAATGTGCTCAAAGCTGATATGGTGCCTTGACTGGCAGCAGAAGGAAGGTTGATCAAAGATGCATATGAATTAACCAATTGTCTCCCACTAAGTTGTCTTTCCAAAGCCAAAGACATTTGTTGTCGTATGTCTGACGTTACACGTTGGGACTGAAGGCCCTGTAACAAATTGAATTCTTTTTTAAAATAAGGAATACTCTGGATGAAACAAAAATCCAGACAATTGAAATTAACTAATTTTCAAGAAAACACAAATTGAATAAAAAAGGAATGCCATAAACTTATACTTTTAATCGAAAATTTTTTTTGTTACATATTCATGTCTTAATTTTACTTTGCTCATTTAGTTTTAATACAGGAGTAATGAATTAATAAATTAAGAATTGGAATGTTTAAGATACTAGACAATTCTAAAATTAATAAAATACTCCATCAGATATTGCACTTGAAATTTTAAAGGGGAAAAGTATATAGCAACTAGTAGCCAGATTTAGTATATAATTCTTAAACAATGTTTATGTAATTTTTTAAAAGTATATGTGGGTTTGATTTTCTATTTTTCTTATTAAATTTAGGTTTTAGCCATTTCTTGTACTTCTCAACTTTTCAAAAATATTGTAGAAATTTACGAAAATCGCTTGAAACATTTTTGACAAAGAAACATAGCGTTTTAATTCACAAAGAAATACTGACAAATTTTCAATAACGATTAATTGAAAATAAGAAAAATTCATTGTTTAAGTACCAATGAACAGTTTCAAGTATTTCATTCATACTTAAACAATTTAGAGATTTTAACTTTAATCAATTAGTGCTTTAAAACTTTCAGAATATTGATTTAGAGCATGAAAAACGGTAACTGGTAATAAATTTAATTTATGCCTATATTAATAAACAATGATACTAAATTTGGAAATTTGTAGCTGAAATGGTAAAAATATTGTTATAAAAATATATTCAAAGGAGGAAAAAAATCGTGAGTGAGAAACTCTTCATGCTTCCAAAAAGAAAAAATACAAAGAACAAAATATAAAAGTTGAAAACAAGAGTTCTCCTTTAGAAATTTTATTTCTTCAGAAATCTGAAAACAATGCGGGGGGGGACTAAAATCGGGGAATAATTTCGCGCAAAAATTCAGTATTGGTAAAAATAAATATTTTAAGCATTAAGACAAACCATTTATCTTAAATTAAACTTAATAGCATTATCATAACTAAATTTGCAATAGAATTGCCATTAGCGCGATTTTCATTATAATATATCATATTAAACTGAAATATATTTCAATATGCATATTATGCAACTAGAGAAATTATGCAAGTAAATAAGAAAAGTTCTTGAATATCATTCTAAAATTATGAAATATTCAGGCTAAGACTTAATTATAAGCAATAAATCAACTATATAAATCGAAATTTTTTTTTTTTTGGAAATCTAGGTTTTCATTTTAAGTATTTTTCTGGTGAATAGATTCAGAAATATAATAAAAATATTAGAAAAAGAGATTACTATTACTAACTAGCCTTTGCAATTTGTAGTAGATGCAACTAGTTTTTGAATTTTTATTTATATATTTAATTCAAAAACTTTAGAAATATTGCTTGGAGCAATTTCCAAGATTTTTAGACAATGGGACGATTCTTTTAGTTTGTCTGCTATATTTCCCAGTTAAATACGCATTAAAATGATTATGAATTTCTGTTTTTTGCTACCGCCAATTACCTTTCTTTGGTAATTCAAAACATTTCGAATACAGTAAGTGGTATATACCATAATAACTTGGCATACAAAAAAGTAAAAATATTTGATAAAGTATCACAGCTAAAATTTATAATATGTGAAGACTTAATAAACTCGTTCACGTTTAAAAATTTAAAATTACTTAAAGATAACAATAATCCGATAATGTCAAGTCAATCTCAAAATAAATCGAAGATTCATAAATAGTAAGGCCACTAAAAACGCTGTTTTCACTTTGCACACCTAAGTATCAAAAAATCCATTTATTTATTTAAAAAAAAATTCATTTTACCATAATTATTTAGTAGCTTAATATGGAATAAAGATTTTTATGATGTTATTTAAAAGCAAAGAAATAGTGTGAAGTAAGATTTCTAATTTTATCATAAGCTATACTTCTTATCTGCTGACGAAATGAAGTCGAAACACTGATGAATAGAAAATCGAAACCACACCCCATCTTTATATTTCAAACAATGCGGGAAAACGAGAACATTAAAACAAAAACGAGCTATTCAAAAATATTTCATTGAAACATCTGCGTCACTATCAGATGCAACGAAGATGTACATTTTTAATGTACGCTTGGCTTACAGCCACCGCAACTTTATTTAGACCTTGATTAGTTTTTCATTTGTTGTCACATTTAAAATTAGAATACTTTCAAAATTGCTTTATTTTTTAAAGATATAACAGTACATTTAAAATGTTTTATTGGTAAGTAAATACTCTGGAAACTTTTCAATTTTCCTTCTAGGAGCAGTTCTCGAGTCTAAACGAAACTCTGAATTCACATTTCATGCATTACGCTATTTTAATATAAATTCACTGACAACAAAATTACTAAGAACTGCGATCATTGAAGAATAATCGAATACTATAAATCACATAACCAAAAGTACTATTATGCTTTTTGGTTATTAATAACCAGGAAATTTTTTACTGTGATTAAATGCTATAACAGAAAGCATTGATTTTTAAAAATAGTCACTATGTATTTAAAAGATATTCTAGAATTTTGCAAACTGCTAGACCATTAGTTTCTTGCATACAATGGCCAATGTCAGTGTATTTTTTACTATAAGACATCCGCATCCGAGATGGGATTCGATTAACTTTTCAAGACTAGAGGTTGTTTTACATGAATTAAGTACTGGATTAATTTGTTATTCGCAGCAAGTTAGAATTGTTAATTGCAAATGAAAACATATGAGAAAAAATATTTTACTATCCGCTACGGAAATGAAACGGGATTAATATATACAGTTAGAGTCTTCTATTATAGAAATGTTTTCCTCGTTATTTACATTAATAAGCGATAATACAATTTTTCGCACAACTTCGGAGCTAATCCAAATATATAATAAAAATTCGAGAAACAAATCTATTTCTAAAATCTGAAAGTGAATGTAGGCCAAGGGATTCAATTGGATAATCAATTATATCATAAATAGTTATAAATTCAGTAATCGAGAAATAACCGAGTATTTTCCTAAGTGCGGATAATTTTTATCGTTAAGTAGCTAAAAAATATACTTATCAACCAAACGCATCAAAACATAAAACCGAAAAGATCTTTTATTCCATATTAATTACAATAATTTTTTCATATTATTTGCTGAAACTGTAACCGAATTCACAATTGATTACCTACACATTAATATGTTATTCAGTGTATCTGCATAGTACGGTCTATTATGTGCTAAAAAGGGAAAAATGAGGAATTGAAAATTAACACATCTTTCGCGTAATTATTATAGGTACTGAAAATGTTTTACGCAAAATTTGCAGTAAAGTGAAAAACAAAGGTACTGCGGAACATTTTACGAAAATGAAAATATGCCTAAGGGTTGGGCCATTGTTATTTAATATATAACCGTTTGACATTTAATTTTTTCGTACCAAATTACAGTATTAAAATATTTCGATATCTGCAGCAGTTAGAATGAACATAGTAAAGCAAAACAAAACGTTACCGCCGTACCAGGCTCATACTGACACGAAAAAGAAAGTAAGCCCAGTGTTATACATCAACGTAGCACCCCCACTGCAAATATTTTGTCAGGAAGGAAGCAGATTCAACACACGTGTTTCAAGCGATCGCCACGGGAAGCTTCCATGAATGGAGACCGAGGAGCGGGGGAAACAACAAACAAGAAAAAGGGGGAGAGGGGAAACACCGGCTTCGGCAAAAAAAGATGGGTCTAGATTGAAAAAGAGGTTAGCGGAACAACCTGTTCCTAGTTCCTTTACAATGAGGACAACGCGAAGATTTTTTAACGACATTCAGTGCAGAACTTCAAGGGCAGCGCTTCAATTTCTTGTCTTCTTTATCATCGCCTACTTATCCATTAGAAAAATCGATAAAACGTGGCAAAGAATCGGTTCGCTAATCGTTTAACTACAACCACGATTTAAATGGATTGCGGACAATCTATTGTAACTCAGTTTGGTTCTAATTCAAAATTGAAGAAATGGTTATTGCCTTTAACATTAAACAAGTCAACACATAATGCTTCTTTTTAATATTAACAATGTTATATGCAATGCTCATCGAAAAAATCATGAAAAGAAAATCTTTTATAATTCATCCATTGCAATAGTAAAAAATTCTACATGTATTTTTTTGTGCAAAATTATAAATTATTGATTTTAGCGAACTTTTCTCATAACTTGCAAGTCCTATTGTAAACAGTTGCCGATACTGCAAGTGACAACAATTGTCGATATTGCAAGTGACACAGCAAATATCAAATTATTTTCCTCTATTTGGAAATAAATTACTAAAATAGACTTTATAGTGAGGGACAAATCCAGCCTTTTTCCCATGATAATTGGATTAAGAAACATTTGTTAGTTTCGAAATAAACATTAACCACAATATGAGGATTGCAATTATTCATCGGAATAAGAGCAAAAAGTAATTACTAAATTACTGATTTTTAATTATAACTATATGGAATTAAGTTATACTTGACAGCAATTTTCTCACTTAAGATACTGTTCTGTCAGAAAAAGTAATATTTTCGACCTTAGAAGATTGTTTGTCGCTCAGCGGTCATACAGCTTAAAGTCGACATTAGCGGAAAAATTTAACATGTATATATAAATTAAAAGTTACAATACATATATTTACATTCGCGTTTAACTTTCTTTATTAATAGCAAAAATTCAATTCAAAGTAGACGTTTACCTTTTGACACTAATCAATCCTCATAAGATTAATTAGATGATTAATATAAATAAATTTGTCCATTGCTCTTGAAATTGAATAAATTTATCAATCATCTCAAACTTTTGATTATGAATTTTTAACAATAATTGGAAATTTCTATCTTCAACTGATGAAATAAATAAGAGAAATTAAATTGTCAGAACTCATTTGATTTAAGCAAAATAAAACACATAAAAGTTATTTCTCTATGCATTAAATAAAAATATGATTAGTCTTCAATTCTTTAAGTTCAAAATAATTAATGCATTTATCAGTGCCAAAAATTTTAATTTTGAAATTTACAATAGAAATAAAGTCAATATTGTTTAAGCTTTAAAGGCAGAGCGAAACTACGTTTTGACACAAATGGCAATGAAAAATAAGAATTGCTCGGATACATAATTGACACTTAAAAAGAACAAATTCTATCCTTACCTTATATATGTCTCTAAAATCCGGATGAAAAGCTGACACTAAAGCGGCGGTGGACATTGCGTAACAATTACAACCACCAACACCGAATCTTAAACTGAATCTGTTGCTTCTTCTCGCCCATCCAACTTTTCAACCAAAACATTGAGTAAAGCTACACGAGGGGCGGGGTCTCCGAGCCGACAGCCAATGGGATCAGGAAGATGTACCGGCACCAAAATAGAAGCTAAATCCGCAGATTTGGCGAGTTTTGAAATATGACGAAATATTTTTAAAATTTTTTATGTTTAACAAATCTTGAAGCTTTGAAATACGTACTATTTTTCTAAAACATTTTCAAATAAACGTCAGTGAGATAAATTTTTTGATATTAATAAATTCATTATATATTTATAACCAATGAAATTCTTTTCTTTCCTAATGTTTTATAGTATATATATATTTATATCTGATATAATTGTTTTATGTAATAAAAAACGTAAGAATATATAAGAACTTCATTTAAGTAAATTGGAAAATTTTGGAGAAATAGTTTTGCTTAATTATATCCAACATTAAATTAATTGAATAATCTAATGTTTTTTTTTTAATAATTTAGGTTCATAGCTTGGTTTCATAATCTTTATCTGAATTAAAACTTGTGTTTCAATTTTTTTAATAGCAAAAATATTGTGGTAAATTTAAATGAAAAATATAGTGTGTTTTATTTTGAGTAGTATACGAATATAGTACGAGACAATAAACAAACATTTACGAAAAATCGCCAAGTTTGGCGACCAAAAATAAACATGAAGAGATCATCGCGAATGTTCCCAAAACAAATAGGGTTACAACACAGGATGTTTTAGTATAATTTTCTTTTCATTTTCTACTTTCCATGTCGAGTATCGGAGGTATTTTATTTTCTTTTTGCACTCAATTTAATGTTTGTGTTCATGACCGAAATATTTGCCATCTTCAAAAATTTAAGAAATTGAATAATTGAAAAATGCTTTTAAACTTATTAGAAATTTGTATACATAAATTAAATGCAATATATATATTTTTTTTAATTTTTAGTCAGATTTTTCTCCAGTTTGTAATTGCAAAATAATAAGTTATGAAAAGCATAAACAAAGGTTTCAGTAAATTTACGGTATTAAATTTGATTTATTAAATTATTGTTCGATTCAGAGAGAAAATCAGAATTTAATTTCACTTTAGATAATTTGTGTCAACTTTTTGGAAAGTTGCATGAGTAATTATACTGGTAGCCAGGTAAAGATAGCAATCTGTCTGGAAAAAGCTAAAGATAAATTATAATAAAATGAAATTATTTTAACTTGACTGTGCTTAGTCAAATTATCATAAACACTTGTTAGTGCTTCAGTTATTTTATTTATTAATCTATTTTTGCTCATGAAAGTTGATACGATCGATATTCACAAGTATAAAGTGAATTTGGAACGGTAACAAATATTGATACATGGTGAGGAGAGTCGAACTCAAGAACCTTTTAACTGAAAGCTAATTTTTGTTTCTACGTAACAAAATTGCTGAACACAAGGGCTGAATTTCATCACGGCCCGAATACCAAGATACGAACTACTTCTATTCGAGGGGAGAATCAAATTCAGAAAAAATAGAACTGGAAACTAAATACAAGGGAAGCAAAAATCTTAGCTGAGATATTATGAACATTGGTTAACGTATTTTTCAAATATTTATTTTCGCTATGGGAATAATTGTTCGGTATTTTTATACGTAACCGCACAGACAAATGAAATGTTACCGCGATTATGTCACCGCAACTAAATAATTGATGCAATTAGGTAATTAGAAACCTTGAAATTAACCAATTAAAGGTCTATGTGCTCTTGCATACAAAAATTTAATAACATTGAAATTTCTTTACCTAAATATTTCCACAACAGCATGAAAATTTAGCAAATGTGTGCTTAATTTTCAATTTTATTATTTTTTCTGAAAACTTTATGGAAGCAACAATAGAAACTGACAATTCAGATGTTTTATATATGGTTCGTACCGTCTTCCAGAGAAAAAGATAAAACTAAATAATTTCCAAGTGTCCACCCTGACAGATATGCATTCTGAAAAATAGTAACTAGAATATTATTATCCACGTGTTGCATAGGAAGGGAAGAAAACTCTCAAGCACTCAACGTGGCTTAGTGGTCGGGCATTCCTCTGCGGTGCACAAGGTTGTGGTTTCGATCCCAGCCACTGTTCAATAATAGGAGACAGCTGTTGATTTTCTGTACGCTCGTTGGGATGAGTCTTAGTTTTTCGGGTTTCCTTCCTTGCAACATGTAAATGCTGCCCCACCATGAAAAGTCTTAAAGAGGAGGCAATTTTTATGATGGATGACGAATGCGTTACAAAGATCTTCGGACGTTAGGCTATCCCTTGCTCGGTGTCAAAGGCACTCAGACGCACATATATGCAAAAAGAAGCAAACCGAGCGATAGGCAAGCAGAAATGATGCACAAGCCTTTCGTTGTTGTTACACAGTTGTTGAAACAGAGCCCCATTTACTAAGGCAGAGTTTGAATTCAAATATCTTAATTGGATGAATTTTATTATCTGACCAGGCCCGCACACTTTTGTGTGTATTTGCTTTTAGAGGAAATCGAGCGAACAGTTGAGAGACAGTTGCGAATTGGAAAAAATATTTCTTAGAGTTGGTCAAGATATTGTTTTACTTTCCGGAATGAAAACTCTGATAAATCGGATGAAGCGTGGCACGATTGTAAACTATTTTTATTTTGAAGTTATTACTTACTAATGTGTGTTTGTGTGTGTGCTGGAACTTCTCTCATCCGTATTCTAATGTGTATGATCGGCGATGTAATGGAAAAGCGAGAACACATTCTCTGCAGTGTTTAACTCTTTCAAAAATAAAATCGTTATTTCTTGAATAAATAAATAAGATAACGGGAACGTAGAAATACGAGGAAATCCGCACACATATTTCTGTGGGTAGCTGCTAGGCGTCACTAAAACGGGAAGATTAGTCACGTTTCCCTTCTCGTCATTAACACTTGAACGAAGGATTTGATGAACTAGGTTTGGTTGTCCTTCAACTGGCATTTTTAGCACACGAGGATTCATTAGATAACGACACTTAAAAATGGATTTCTAACCACACAGCCGAGGTAGGTTTCGAACTCACGAACTGTTAAACCAATATTTGTCACTCAACGGTCATTTTTTGCACACGAGGGCTAATTAGACCGGGACCTACGGCTTAAAGTGGATTCTGAACTATGAAAAAGTTTTCTTGTTAAATATCACTTTGTACAAAATCATTTTTTTTATCAATGAAACATTTTATATTTAAACTTTGTGCTTCATAAATTTAAGGACTCTTTAGCTTATAATTGCACTACAAACATCCATGCCCAAGGCGGGATTCGAACCCACGAACTATTGAACCGAAGGCAAGAGCGCTAACCATTCGGCTGCCAGCTCGGCGACTGTTAAACCAAAAGTTAACCGTTCTACTTTCAATTATCCAGTTAAAGGTGAATTTAAAACTTCTGAAAACATCTTAGCTAGACAGGAATCAAACTCATGAATTATTGAAACGAATGCCGTGTCGGTGACCATTCGGCTGTCAGCTCGATCATGGGCCCTGGAAGATGTATAAAAATACAAGTTGCAGCAGGTTCAATTTAATGTTGATTACGCTTTAACTCCTATATATATATAAAACACTAATGATTTCTATTTTAAATTTCATAATGAAACAATGAGTTACACTGTTTCATTATTCAAGCACAGACCAACCATCTGTTATGAGTTTTCAAACGTAGCAACAATTCAGCGGACACAGAATATTGATCATTTATGCGAAGAATGAGTAACCCTAAAATTGGCTCCAATTCGTTATTTTGAAATATTCAAAAATCGTTTGGTGGTCATAGAATGAAATAATGCATCGAATTGAACTATTTTAATAATTCCGGAAAGAGTAGGAAATTGGAAATGACAAAGCAACGGAAAACAACTTTTATGGGTTCCCTTTTCTCCGACAATGACATTCAAGTACTTCTGAAAATGCATTGCTCATTTCCTGCCCAGAGCATCCCTAATGACACCAACCCCTCGTCTTTTAACCAAATCGGCCTGCTCAAACAACTTTTCCCCTTTCCCACCCCACAACAGATCAGTCTTCGAGGCAATAAAAATGGCGGCAGATGCCTTCACTAGAGAATGGAACAGATTTCATTTCCAAAGGCGATTGGAAAATGGAGTTGAGTTACACTATCGTTTTCTTGAAAACGAGTGCACAATTCGAATTTCTCCAGTACAGTGGGCTTACCTTTCTGGGCATTAGAAGCTCGTATCTGCATAGGAAAAGTAGTTCTTAATAGCAAAAAAATTTTTTTTTTCTTTTAACTGCAGAAAGACTTGCATATTTTTTTATTTGTTGTGTTGCAGACAAAATATTTACAAAGAAGTTTATATTTACATGATTGGTTACTCATCGGTCCTATTTTGCTCACGAGGACTAATTAAACCGGTTATCTACTGTTTAAAGACGAAAGTGAGATTCGAACTCGTGAACTGTTGAGCCGAAATCAAGAGTGCTAACCATTTGGTTGGTTGGTTTGTCGCTCAACGGTCATTTTTTGCACACGAGGGCTAATTAGACCGTGACTTAGTTTAAAGTGGATTCCGAACCACAACAAACATCCATGCACAAAGGTGGGATTCGAACCCACGAACTGTTGAACCGAAGGCAAGAGCGCTAACCATTCGGCTACCAGCTTATATTTATAATGGATGTCACGACACCAAATCTGTTACACTGATTTTTTGGAATATTTTTGTAATTTTATGGTCACTTTTTGCACGCTTTGATAAAATTTGATTTGACACTCAAAGGTAATTTTTTTGCACACGAAAGTAAGAAATGAGGTTTATTTATTAAGATGGACACATACGATCATTCAGATTCATTGCGGGATTGGAAGCCACGTACAATTGTACCAAAGACTACTGCGCTAACTATTCAATAGTTGTGTGGCTGGTTTCCCATTCGATTTGAATCAGTATCTTATTCCGAAACACATCGTTACTCTTAGGGAGGGTCGAACTTTCGATCGATTGAACTTTTCAATTCCCAGGCACACGCGAATATACTCGCTTGTTTCACGAAATAGTTTAATTTGTTGCTTCGTGGTCTTTTTTCGGCCTAAGAACTGTATCAACCGCAATTGTTAGCTTAAAGTAGATTACAAACCAATGCAAACATTACCAAATGTGGGAACCGAACCCATATACTACAAGTTGTTGTTCGATTACTTCCCATTAATAAGTCACAGGTTTTGAATAAGTTTATAAATTGAATTCTTTGCCAATTTTTAGTATTAAAAATTTTAAAAAAAAAAACAAGAAATTGCGTACAACAGCAAGAAATTAAAATCTATGTAAATTATGAAATTTGAATTTTCGTTTTTCAGGCGCTTTGCCTTGTATGGCAATGAAACCATTAAGAAAGTAAAAGTTTTCAAAAGACTACGGAGGTAATAACAAAGCTTGACAATTTTCATTTATTTTGTTGTACAAGTATTATATTGTCCTTTCTTCACGATTTCACTAGTGACAAAAAAGTCTCACCGAGCTTACGTAATTAGTAATATTTATTTTTTCAAAAATAGCCGAGAATGCTTATAAAATAAAAAAGTAAATTATAAAAGATTACTTTTAAGCAAAAACAGGTTAAATAAATTTAACATGATGCGCTAATACGAGCAAAGTAGACAGCAACCTAAACCTGATAATTTTTTTTATCAAACGTAATATTTGCCAAAACTTTAAATGCTGAAAGTAAATTAATACCTATTAATAATGAAAATATAAATTCAACAAAAATTTCCGGACTTTTTTTTAACAAAACAAAATTAAATTTTAATGCAGATTCAAAAACTAAAATATTGAACAAATTCAAAATTGGACTTTGAAAGTTACTACATTTTTTATTTATCAATTTACCACATTAGATAGACTCAAACTTATTCTTATACTTGAAAAAAATATGCCATTTAGAATAGAAATTTATATTTTAATCATTTACCAAAAGGGAACCTTGAGTTTGAAACTTGTTTGAAATCATCATACACATTTTGATAAATTGTAGCTTCAGAATTTGCAATTCTTTTGTATATTTTGAGTAACAATGAAAATTACAAGTATCGCTTAATAAATTTTATCAGAACATTTTCACAGGCCTTTAAAATGATGCAAAGAAACTTTTACAAAGTAAACAATTATATAAAAATTTCATTCATTTTACCATTAAATACGTTATAGTAACTTAAATATCACGAATTTCCAGAAATCTTCACATAGTTCAAAATAATTAAATAGTGGAATTTTTTCGCTAATAGTATCTTCTAGCAATTTAGTAAGCCTTTTAATTTCTTTAATGAATTTTAAATATATTAAACAACTTTTCGGCAAATTTGCAAAACTAAAAAAATTGCACGTTTTAAACTTTAAACCAAGTGTGCCAAGTTCAGTATTTTCAAATTAAAAATTTAATAATCAAAAAACTAGTTACCAAAAACCACTAACGAAGAAATAAAAAAAATAACTAGGCTCATAATTCAAAAATTTGTTAAACTAAAAGTAAGAATTCTTTTATCTTTAAATCTAATATTCAACATTATATAATTTTAAAAATTTATTGTTCATTTACGATAAACATTCTCTTCACCAAAGCAGTAATAATCAAAAAAAAATTTGCCTTACCTTTTTTCGGAGAGTTAATTTTTCATTAGGAAGTTTTAGGGTAAATCTAGAAAGCACTTTTATTTCTACTTGTTCCATTTTTATTTCAATATAAATAGCTCTATCACTAGTAAAAATTAATACTTTAAAATTAAATGGCTATACTACTAAGCTACACGTTTACTGTAAGGTAACACAGGACACAATACA
Organism: Latrodectus hesperus; assembly: GCA_037975125.1. Lineage (NCBI taxonomy): Eukaryota > Metazoa > Arthropoda > Arachnida > Araneae > Theridiidae > Latrodectus > Latrodectus hesperus. The sequence goes on from CM075855.1 coordinate 17,004,364, forward strand.
TACCTCTACTACGGTTAGAAAAAAAACTACATTAATTATGGTTGCCAACTTTGGGCGAATCTGTCATGTTTATCGCCAAAAAATCGAAAGTTTAAATAAAAAGACATCATTGTTTAAAAAATTATAATGAAAAAAAAATACCCGCTTTCAAAAGACAGGTAAAACAGACGATTTTATTTAAATTTAAAAAAATATTTTTAAGAAAATTTAGGAGAATAAAAAGTAAAAATATTAAATGCTAAAAGTTTTGATATTTTTTTAAAATTTACTTATTATAAATGATCATTATAATAAGTCAGTATAATTTATTTAAAATATTATCATTTAAATATTATCCGTTGTCATACTTTTGTCTATTTATTTCATGGATCATACATTTTTAATAATGAAAATCATTTTGAAAAGCTTTCGTTTTAAAGATTGATATTTTTGAATAATTAAGAATTAAATCAATAAATATATCAGTGTATTTTCAAAAACGTTTATTTTACTAATAGTAGTCAATTGTTGCTCTGCGATATGTGTATAATGTAACACAAAAAAATGAATTGTGGGATAGATGAATATTTCGCATTTCGCTTAATTAATTAGAAAGCGCATTTATATATATATATATATATACCCATTCTAAACTTTTAATATGTAATAAGAATACGCATTAAAAATTTATAAGCTCTACTTCTTCGTTTAGTATAGCGTAGTATGGGGAGAAAATGCCATTTCGAGTGTTGACCTCGTCATGGCCACGGCTCTACCATGGTTCAAAATTAGAGATGTTTGGCCTTGGTTTACTGAAATAGTTTGCCGAAAATACATCGATACAACTTAATGGATATGCGCAATGTAATCTAATCAAAATTTAGTGAGTATTCAATATTTTCGTTTGAAAAATAAAGACTCAGCTTGTAGCTTAATAATCAATCCTTCATTTTTTTTCTTCCTTTTTTTTGTTCAAGAGTTCACTAGCTCACTCATACTCAGTCATGTATATTTCGGAGTCAACTGAAAATGTAAATATCAAGTTAACTGAATCCTTCATTATACTGTCTCTATAAAACAAACCAAGGTTCGAACAAAATTTCATTTATCACATTACAACTTCCCGGGCTTAGTTATTAGGAGTTATATATTTTAGACGACGGAAATCAATACAGAAATTTCAATCCCACCGCACTCGCAAAAACAAAATTGGAAGTCACCATCGATCTGTTTCATCATTCCTTTTTGTTTTTGAATATTATTTTGTTGCAGAAAAAATTGTTTAATGTGTATGGTCAAAGAATGTCGTACATAAAATTACATGCTTCTAAACTAAACATGAAACTAAAAATTTTAATTTACTTTATTTTAAATAATGAAAAGGACAATTCTTATAAAAATTAGCACAGTTATTTTTTTATTTTAGTATTCGTTTTCAAATGCAAAAATTTAAATCTACAAAAAAAGAAAAAAGAAAAAAAAAACTCTTTTAACTTTCTTTTTGTGAATTGGCAGATTAAACTTTTTGACTAAATAAATCAAAACTAAAAGTTTGTCTGCTTCAACATTTTATCTTTTTCTTTAATTTTTTTTTAATTTATCGTTTGCTTATAATTTTTTTTATTTATTCAATTAAATTTATCGCCTGCTTTCTAAATGGCCAAGAATTATAAAATAAAAAAAATTTTGCACACTGTTTTGTCCTTTGAGGTAAAGCGACTTTGACTTGAATCCAGGAGAATCGTTTTCTTGAAATTTATTGTGAGGAAGTGATATTTTTATAACCGGCAGTTGTGTGTGTGTTGAGATTGGCCCGTAAAAATTTTTAAAAAGTCTTAATATGTAAGCATATTTTCATTAAAGTGGTTACCTGCTAACACAAAACGTATTCGCTTTACGACATAAGCCAATTTTTTTCTTTGAAAAATTGTTACATTCTCACTAACATGTAACGTTTTCTTTCATAATTTTGATTGTTGGTCATTCTTTTCATTTTTGAATGAAGTTTAGTTTACGATAGTAATCTTGAAGGAATAAATGACAGGAATATCAGAATTACGAAACAGTTAACAATGTTTATCAAACATTTTGATAAGCATTTCGCAAAATATACGCAAACGAGTTCAGCTTTGTCTACTAGAAAATGAAGACATTTTGAATATTTATTATACATTTACTTTTCATATTTTTCAATATAATGATTTTTTTGTGGGGAGGACAAGTTTTTCAGGTTTTTGATCATTTTCTATTAATATATTCATTTTAAATCAGTAGGTCAGTAGTTTAAGGACAATTTGTGCAATAACTCATAAAATATATAGAATTATAACATAAAATACTCTGGAGTAACTAAAAAAACATTACTATTAGAATGAAATCAGAATTAACAGAATAAATTTTACTTCTAAATTGCAATAATATTTAATGTTGTATACGTACTCAATTTTTCCTCAAATTGTGTATTTTTTACAGAATTTGCGAGGAAAAAAAATTTTTTTCCGTTCAAAGTCTGTATTTTCACATATAGTAAGAAAACATCTATAACAAAACCATTTATTTGGAAGATTACTTGATGCCTTTAAGTGCCCTAACTGCAAACGTTATTATAAGAACTACATCTAAATCAAGTGCCGTGGTAGTATAATAGTTAGGGCATCGGCCTTCCACCCAGAAGAGCTGGGTTCGATTCCTAAAGCCGACAAAGCTCCATCGAGCACATGAGATATACGCGCTCGTCAGATTTGTGGAATTGAAGGTCTTGTGGTCGGTCATTGAGCAATTACCATGTGTGTAATGCTCTGGAGAAAATTTCCATTTTTTCCAGATCGAAGTCAAAATTAAAGAAGTTGATCTTTTGGTGGTGCCATCTATCGGAGGAGTCTTTCAGCAAAGACGTACTTTCACCTTCTTGGTGCTCTGCTAAAGCGAAATTCTTGAGCTGGCTTAATTTCACATAGCAAGCAAGCTTGGCTTGTTCAAGTGTTATAAAGAACAATATATCTAAAGCATTTATATTGTCTTTTGGAACCACTTTTCATGGATAGCGTTTACTTGTCATTTTCTTGAGACCCAGAAAACTTTCATGCTCTCACCCTGGCAGATGATGGTACAGAATTTATTTAACTTTGATCGCAACTGAGCCCAGCATCTTTTGCCGTGAAAATCGAGATCCTGCCACCAGGATGTGGTATGCCAACTATTATTTCAAAAATTAATATGAAAGAATGAATTCCTTTTATAAAAAGTCATTTGTCTTTTCATTTATATTGATTACATTAAATTTTTTTCTTGTTTTTTTATTGATTGAAGGGGAAAAAACATTGCTTCTGTTTCATTATTTTATACCATGGTCAAGTGACAAAGTCCATACCTGAACTCTTGGCATCTTCATTTCCTAGTTTTAACCCAACATCACCAAGGGCATTAGGCAATACACACACAGACTTTCTCAATATGACAGTCTTCAGCAGCCCAATACTTTCCTAACACGAGAGGGACTTATTCTTCTTCCTGAACATCATCGCCTCAAAAGTTACGCAAAAATTTAGTGTTATCGCTTTAGACCAGGGCTTCTTCTTCTTCTTCTTCTTCGAGTTGGGTTTGTATGTCATTGAGCACCTCTGCTTTTATCAGCATTTTGTACTGTTAACTCCAAACCCAATGTTTCTTAGTTCCATTTGCTCGGATCACCCACTTTATTAATAAAGTCTGATAACCCTTTAATGGAATCTAGGTGTAACTCTCTAGTATGGATGATGCCTAAAGAGGTTAATCTAGGGAGGGCAAGAGCCTCGCATTCATAAATGATATGCTTGGCCGTTTCCTCTTGCATATGACATTTCCTGCAGATAGGATCTTGCTGAAACAGTCCCATTTTATGGAGATGTTTTCTGAAATAGTAGTGCCCAGTTATGAAGCCTACGATTAAACGTATCTTCTGCCTAGAGCATCTAAGAATTTCATAGGAAATCCTCGCTGATGACCTACAGATCATACCTTTAGCGTGGGTTTGACCAGGAGATTTGAGCCAAGCTTCATACATCTTCCGTTTTTCCCATCCGCGAACATTGGTTTTTGCGGTCTTCAAATTGATCCCACAAAAAGGTTCTGGACCAATGGGAACAAAAGACGATCCTTGTTTAGCAAGCTCATCAGCCCTTTCATTGCCTTCGATACCTTTATGCCCTGGCACCCATACAAGGATCACCCTGTTTCTAGTTGCCAGTTCTGTAAGAAGGTTTCTACACTCCAGAATCATTTTAGATTTGATTTCGAAGGAATTAAGCGCTTTTAAAGCGGCTTGACTGTCACTGAAAATGAGAATCCGCTTATCGTAATAGCCCTTCTTCATATTCAGTTGGAGACAGTGGATAATGGCCAAAACTTCAGCCTGGAAGACCGAAGCGTATCGCCCAAGGCTTACAGACAAGCTGATTCTTGGTGACACGCCACAAACTCCCAGACCTGAGAGGCTGTTCTTCAGTGATCCATCTGTGTACCAGATTAGATCTCCTGTTTTAGTTTCAAACATGTTGTTATCCCATTCCTCTCTAGTTGGAAAAACTACATCAAATGTCTCTGTCAAACATGTATGTTTTTTCCATGATGTCAGATGGCATCAGAAAAGTAGGATCTTGAAATTTCCTGGTGATGCCCTTGTGCCCTTTGGCAACAGGCTGGTCATACAGTCGGTCTAATAAATGTGTGAGCACCGGTACCCTTTCGAATTTCGATCACATCGGAAAATGCGGATCTTTGAAAGGAACGAAACACACGTGAAATTCAAATTAAATCCGAACGAGTATTTCTTGTATCACGTAAAATTAAAACTAGGCGAACGATTGCAGATTCTGAAATCAAGATGTCACGTACTTGGAAAAAGACAAATTTCACAAGCGTTGAGTGCGTCCTGTCAAGTCCGTTGCTCATCTGACCAGATGCGTCTTTCGCCTTGTACGGAAATGATAAAATATGAAATATGTTTCACGTTTCATATTTCAAATTTCGAACCTTTGGGTTTAAGAAGAGACGGCATTTCGCTCGAGCTTCAGTTCCACCGAGTCTTTTCCCATTGAACCCAGTGGTCTTGGTTATCGAACGGTCTCACAGCAATCGTGCTACTTTATTCACATATAATAAAGAGGTCGACGGAAACTAAACAATGGATACGATTTGCGCGATCATGGACATGGACGGATTCGCACACGATGGAAATTTCTTGTGTCGAGAACTCGGACTGATTGAAGCCACCAACGAAAATCCAGTTCCGTACGGATTTCGATTCGACCTATGTGACATTTATCTGAGCCCGAAAGATTGGCGGACTGCAAAATATGGCAGCAAACGAATTCACGGACTAAGATTTCGACCCGACTTTAAAGAACGGGACGTCAAGCCATTGAACGAGCTCGAAGACATTGTGGAATCGTTTTACAACGAAACGAAAAACGCAAATAAAGATGTCGTGGCATACAAAGGCGGTCGAAACGAAAAAGAACTATTGGACGCTTTAAATATTCCAAATATCAATTTGGAAATCCACGGTTGTCCGAAATTCAACGTGTTGGCGAATCAAGAAGACTACAGAAAATGGCAATGCAATTGGCACACGGAAATTATGGAATCGGAAAAATGTCATTGTGCTATGGTCAAAGTGTTTGTTTTCAACAGGTTCGTTCAAAACGAATTAATGCGACGATAATCGTTGAAACAATTGTCACAACAAACGTTTGTCGTTGAAAAGAATATCCAAAGATTTTCATGTTGATAACGACTTCCTGCTTGTCATGTATAAAAGGGAAGAGTCGAACCAAAACGTGTCACAATTGCTTCTCAGTTTTTCAAAGCGTGCGAATTGTTTTCTTCTCTTACGAAAATGAGTTTCAGTACAAATTACGTTGCAAGACTAAAGACTATTCAAAACGACAAGTGCGAAACAGTTGCCAGTGAATTGCAATTCATTAGCGTTGTGGACGGATCCAAGATATCGGTCTTGTCCGCATTGACGTCTTTCGAACTGCCAAAGACAAATGACGACGACGTGAAAAGATTCGTTGTACCATTCAATGAAATTGGAAACTTTTTAAAAGAACATTTATTTCAAGAAGAAATAATAATTGCAAGCGATCAGCCATGGACATTAAGCTATTTGCGATGCTACCTTCCATTGGTTCAACATTTTCCAAAGCACATAATTGACGAACTTTTAAAATTCGACTAGTCGGCCTGTGGAAATGGTTAGCCCTTTAGCCATCGTAATAAAAAATAAATTAAAGGGGTAAAAAAATCGCAGAGAGCAGCACATATGTGCGCTGCTCTCTGCGATTTTTTTACGACACACAACGAACCAATTTTGGAACGATTGTCACAACAAGTTTTTTCTTTTCTTTTCTAACGTACGCCGTTGAAAACAAGAGCCAAAGATATTCATGTTGATAAAGACTCGTCTCGTATAAAAAGGAACAGTCGAACATTAAATTTGGAACGTCGATCGTCACAAGTTTTCTTTTCTAGAGTACGACGTTGAAAACAAGAACCAAAGATTTTCATGTTGATAACAACTTCCGGCTTGTCCTGTATAAAAGGAAGAGTCGAAACGGATGCTTCTCACATTTTCTTCTCAGCTTTCAACACGTTCAGATCGTTTTTATTTTCTCTTCTCCGTTTAGAACATGTCAGTGAACGTGAATTTTGTGGCAAGAATCAAGCTGATTCAAGAAGCCGGCGAAACTGTTGCTGGTGAATTAGAATTCACGAGCACATTTGACGGAGACAAGATCTCAGTCGTGTCCGGCTTGAGTTTTTTCGAAATGCCAAAGACAAACGACGGTCGAAAATTCGTCGTTCCCATCAAAGATTTGGACGAATTCTTAAAGGACCACTTGTACCAAAAATATCTGAAAGGAGACGATGGCTGGGAGTCCAGCATCGCCAGTGACGAGCCGTGGACAGTCAGTTATCTTCGAAACATATTGCCAGCCGTGTTTTATTTTCCCAAGGCAACGATTGACGAACTTCTGAAAATTTAAGAACGTGCCTTGAAAGGTTAGCCCTTTAGCCTTAGAAATTAAAGGGGTAAAAAATTCGCAGAGAGTTGCACTCGTGTGCGCTCTCTGCGAATTTTTTACGACGCACAATTAACCAAGAATGGGACACGTTCATTTAATTTCTCAATGCCAAAAGAAGACGTTCGACTGGTTTCTTCACAGACTCGATTCATGTCATTCGTGAAAGAATTGCGCTTCTTGGCCACACGATCAGTTGGGACCAGTTCTCAAGATTCTGCTACTTTATTCGTGAGCCGCGTCGGAACAATAAAGGTACGCATCGTACAAACAGTTTCAGAATATCCAGGAATTCGGAAACAAGCTTCTGTGTAAAACTCCTCACGTTCCTTGTGCCACTGATTCAATTGAAACCGTGTGGTGGAGAACGTGTCAATCGAAACGATCAAGTCGTCCATAAACGAAACTCGTTTAAGATGGCCACCCAGATTTTTGGGAAAATGAAACGAGCGCGACAAGAATAAAGACACACGTGGACGTTTGCAAGGACCACGATACGACCAACGAGCATACCAGATCACAAGCTTCTTCAAACGGTGGACTCTCAGCAAGAATCAAGAGACACGAGTCGCTCGTCAGCGGACGAAGCGTGAAGACCATTTACACAGGCCACCGTATGCCCAAGCATTAGAAAATGGAACTCGAATGCTGTTTCGGAAGAAGCGCTTGAGCTGAGGCTCAGCAAGAATCAAGAGACACCAGTCGGCGGACGAAGCCTGAAGAACATTTACATAGGCCACCGTATGCCCAAGCTTTGGAAAAACGGAACGCTATTTCGGAAGAAGCACTTGTGCTAAAGATTACACGTCTCTCAGCAAGAATCAAGAGACACCAGTTGCTCGTCAGCGGACGAAGCTTCAAGAACATTTACAGAGGGCCACCCAAGCTTTGTTTCGGAAGAAGCGCTAGTGCTGAGGCTCAGCAAGAATCAAGAGACAACAGTCGCTCGTCAGCGAACGAAGCGTGAAGAACATTTACAGAGACCACCGTATGCCCAAGCTTTAGAAAACGGAACTCGAATGCTGTTTTGGAAGAAGCGCTTGTGCTAAAGATTACACGTGACGATTCTCTCAGCAAGAATCAAGAGACACCAGTTGCTCGTCAGCGGACGAAGCGTCAAGAACATTTACAATGGCCACCGTACGCCCAAGCTTTGTTTCGGAAGACCATTTCCAGAATCCGTTGCTTTCGCCAGAACGAATACAATCCTATAGATGAGAATAGTTCTTCAATGGACGTGTAGAATAAGCAGAGAATCAAGTACGAAAGACGTGTCAGAAGAATTGTAATAAAACAAGACAATAGAACTGAGAACTAGAACTAAGGAGAATATTGGAACGAGAAAAGAAAATAGTATACAAGTAAAAAAAAAAATTTTTTTTTTTTACTTGTATACTATTTTCTTTTCTCGTTCCAATACTTCTCTTTTCTTGTTCCAATATTCTTTATGTTTCCAATTCTCTTGTCTTGTTGTATGTCCTAGTTCTATTTTCAAATATCTTTCAATGGTAGCTGCCACTGAATTTCTTTTTAGCTACAGCTTTATTTTAAATACGACTTTGGGCCCGATCCAGATGGCCACAAACCAACGTCATTTTATAAACGAGTGGTGTCACCCAATGACGTCATCCCTTACGTTCTAATCGTACACGCAAAGCGCATCATCCAAACTGAGAATTTCTCATAAAGTATCTCATATTGCCTACTAATAATGGAATACGCCACTGATATTTTTTTCAGCTGGACTTTTATTTTAAATTCGATTTCGGACCCGATCCAGATGGCCACAAAACCAACGTCATTTCATAAACGAGTGACGTCACCCATCACGTGATCTATGACGTCATCTCTTTCGTTCTAGTTGTACACGCAAAGCGCTTCATCCAAACTGAGAATGTCTCAAGAATAAAGAGTGTCATATTCCGCGTCTTGAAATGGGATGTCTTTATTCTCGATCGATCGTTTTCTTTTCCCTCTTGGCACGAGTCTCAGGATTGGCTTCGGGTTCCCATCAAGACAGTCCAAGCGAACAAATTCCAATGACTCGAGTGGTCTTCAGCTGGCAGTCCAATCCAGACTTTGTATCACTTTATTCGTGAGACAAGTGGCTCGAGTCGAACGGCAAGAGATCAGCTCGTTTGTCTACAGGACCGTCAAACGAGTCGCAATGTGTCGTGCGAGACTCTTTATTCCAACACGCGATCAATTCCGAAACGACACCTATGAAGCCAGCTTCTTCGATCAAGACGAGTGTTCCACTTTATTCATGAATCAAGATACGCTTGGCATGCTTCAGGCCGATTGTGTTGCTCGGACATAGAACAAGATTCGGCTCAACAAGTTGTATAGAATCGGACGAGACCAATTCCAAACTGACCAAGTCTCAGCGCTTCCAATCATTGGAATGACAGTCGACTGGGAACGAATCAATTCCGAAACGACACCATGAAGACGCGAAGCCAGCTTGTTAGATCAAGACGAGTGTTCCACTTTATTCATGAACGCTTGGCTCGGTACAAACTGATTGTCGGATGGCTCGACAAGCGAACGTTGTTGAAGAATCCTGGCTGTCTGACGGATTTCCTGCCTAGGTCCGATCGAGACAGTTGGTCCACTTCGTATTCCTTTATTTAGGCTGACTTTATCAATTCGACCCAAATATCAACGGAAATCAAGAGACACGAGCGCTTTGCAATTCCCAATGTTCGAACTTGTACAACAGGAAATGCAACCGGAAACCGGAAACGCCTGCACTGTAAAGATAATCGACCGGAAACCGGAAACGTTCACGCCGCGCAATTTAAAAATGTTCGACCGGAAACCGGAAACGACCACATCCGTTTCATTTCAAAGATTCGAACAAGCCGTTTTATCTTCTAATTTCAGATTTCCGGAATCATTTATATTTAAACAAGTGTCGGCCATTTGTTGCTCATTCTGAATTTTTGAATTCGTGCTGTCAACATGTCTTCTTCTTGTTCTTTTAAAATTTGCGATTGCTGTCACAAGAAAATTGTGAATTCTCGTCCTTATTTGTTGTCGTGTGGACATTATTTCCATACATATTGTCTCATGCTATTCAATATATACAGAGGCGAAAACAAATGTTGTCCGAAATGTTCTGCGGACTTTGCGTCTATGGAATACGAGCTTCTAAAGCTTGATTTTCCACCTGTGCCGCCAGAAGACGTGGAAAATGAACTGAGATCAATCGACGAACCGGAGCCGGCTTGCATGACATGCGATATTCCGTTCGTTCGAGGCAAATGCAAGTCGTTTTGTGAACCGTTCGTGCTCTGGATATGCGAGCACAAGTTTCACCACATGTGCATCAAGTCTTGGGTGAACGATGGAAATCGGCAGTGTCCGCACTGTGACACGCCGATAACTTCGATGGACTTGGCGTTTCTCGATATATATCCAGAGCCACAGTCGACCAAAAACATCTGTCATTGTCCATGGTCCAGTGACGATGAAATGGACGTGGATTCATGGAGCGACAGCTTAGAAGATCTTTGAAAAATATATATTTTGTCTTTCCACTTTCACAAAATAAATGAAAGTGGGTAGAAAAATGGCCTCGGGTCTGGCTTTGCGGCCACGGCTCGAGGCCATTTTTTTACGTCGCTTTATAAACCAATATTGAGAAAAGCTTTTCGTCCAACAAGCTTTTTCTCTTGATGACATGAGTTTTGTTTCACACGGCATGTCCAACAAGTTTCTTTTATGAGTTTTGTTCCACACGGCTGGTTCGTGTCCAACAAGCTTCTTTATTACTGGGTTCTTGTTCCACATTGCTGGTTCATGTTCAACAAGCTTCTTTATTACTGGGTTCGAGTTCCACATTGCTTGTTCATGACCAACGAGTTTCTTTCATGAGTTTTGTTCCACACGGCTGGTTCGTGTCCAACATGCTTCTTTATTACTGGTTCTCGTTTCCGCATGGCTGGTTCGTGTCCAACATGCTTCTTTATTACTGGTTCTCGTTTCCGCATTGCTGGTTCATGTCCAACATGCTTCTTTATTACTGGTTCTCGTTTCGCATTGCTGGTTCATGTCCAACAAGCTTCTTTACTACTGTGTGAGTTCTTGTTCCACACGGCTGGTTTCGTGTCCAACAAGCTTCTTTACTACTGTGTGAGTTCTTGTTCCACACGGCTGGTTTCGTGTCCAACAAGCTTCTTTATTACTGTGTGAGTTCTTGTTTTTTAAAAGACACACATTTCGAAATGACTCGATCGTGGATGAACATTGTACGACAATAATAAAGCGTGTGACTCAAGACTTTTTGTGTTTCCCCAAGCTTGTTAAATAAATCGTCGTAAAAAAAACAAGAAGAGCCCGGATCGACAGGCTCTTCTTGTTTTTTCTACTCGTCGGACGTTTCGCAAAAGACACACAATTTTCACAAGACCCAAGTCATTCTGAAACGCCAATAATTTTCAAGTTCCTTGTTCCAGTACTCTGCAGGCATCTTGGTGACCGGTCTTTCCGAAGCCAACAGCAAGTCTCTTTCCGAGTGCGACCGTTTACAAAACTGGCACGGTTGATTCTTGTGAAACAGTAAGCAAGTGGCGTGAACCAGTCTCTTGCAACAATCCAGTCGGAACGGAACGAGCATCGACTCGTGGATCTCGTAGTGCTGCTTGAATCTGATGTGGCAGTACGCGCACGACGACATTCTTCCTTTATCTAGAAAGTAGCAAGAAGACGAAAATTATTTTCCAAAAATTTTTAATGGGAGAAGAAGAAAGCTAATGTCTAATTGGTTCGATAACTGTCTTCAATAATTTTTGGATTCCGCCGACGATTGCGTTCCATCTGTGACATTCGTCGTCCCGGCAGAACGTACAAGTTCCAATGTTTCCGAGATTTGTCAACAACACAGGCTCGATGGTCTTGCAAATTCTTTTGAATTTTGATTTTGTCTCGTTGTTCACGACATACAGTCTTCCGACATCCATCTCTTCAATATCTCTTAACAGTTGACTGTCCCAATTATCGTTCCAGTCTTCGCTGTAGGAAAATATTCCATTTGTCAGAGTGTACGATCGTCCGCTGATGGCCAACACTGCCATGGATCCAGAATGATATGTGACTTGTCTCGTTCGTCTTGAACGCTGGTTTTGATACGGTTTTCGAGCTAATGATGAATTCAAGCGTCTCGATTGATGTCTCCTTGATTTTCTCGATTCGTTTCCAAATTCGTGTCGAACAGGATTCGATGACTCGTTCAGTCGTTTCTCAGGTTCATTTTGAATCGGCTTTGAAGATCTTGACTCGTTCGATGGCTTCTCTGGACCGTTTCGAATCGGGTCGGACAGCTCGTTCGATGGCTTCTCTGGATCGTTTCGAATCGGGTCGGACAGCTCGTTCGATGACAATCGAATCGGTTTTGATACTCTCGGATCCTTCGGTGGCATCTCAGATTCCTTGTCTTTGGTCGATTCATCTTCTGATGGTTCGAACAACGGAGATGATGGTTCGAACAACGGAGATAAAGGAGACAAGGCTTCTCCAAAGAAATCAATTACGTTTTCCATCGTGCAGAGCGAAGAACAAAAATCAGTTCGTAAGGCAAGAGTCTCAGCTAACGAATGATTTCAGAACAGACGGCTCGCTTGCTCTTATATGTTGACAAGAAAAAATATAAAATATGAACTATAAAGTTATTTTTCCGATTCCAACGATCGAAGAAACACAAAAAGAATATTGCGCAACATCCGGTGAACGGTCCTATAAAAGGAAGCTCTCCGCGACGATCGAATCATTCAGCTTCGCAAATGTGTTACAACATGATGCGCGATCTTTTTCCCAGAGAAATTGTTCGAGTCTTGGAAGATCCAATTCTTCGTCGAGACAAGGAATTTTGTCAGCATCTTTTGGATCAACACGAACGTGTCGCTCCCTTTACTATATGCCTGGTCGGAAAACGAATCTCCTGTCGTGTGGTCACCGAGTGGACGGACAACATGATAAAAAATTTCTTCACAACGGCTCATGAATCGAATAAGATGAATCCGTTCAATACGAAATTGAATTGGGATCTTGTCGAAAGACGCTTGTCCAGAAGTGTAGTCAAGCCTCAGCAAAAGTATACGGACATTCGCTTGTGTTACAGAATCGATGGACATCATTTCTTAGTCAAGCCGAGATTCACGTTCGGACAGCGAAGAGTAAAGTTCGATACGGCACACGTCATTCGAACGACGAACGTTCCGATGCTATTGTACGTCTTGCCGAGAGAATGTTTGAAACGGACCGAGACTGTAATTCAGACCAGTTATTTCAACAAATGCGACGAGTATTTTTACAACAAATTCATTTTACAGCCTGAAACTGTATACAAGATTCCAGAAAAGACGGTTTACGTGCTTTTGGCCGTGCAAAAGACTTTATTCTCTGTTCACGTTGTTCTAAACAAATTTTCTCAAGGAGAAGATCCGTTCCAGCATAAAACGTTTGTGAACGATCCGTACAAGTTACCACCACCGACGCCGTTGACTGGTCACGAATTTCCAGAACTAGAAAATAAGAAGTGTGATTCGGATTTCGGGACACCCAAACGAAAACGCAACGATGTGGATTTGAAGCCAAGGAAAAGGTCGTCGAAACACGCATCGAGTGAAGAATTACGAAGCTCGTCTGAAAACGAAACGTTTCTGAAACCAATGGTGTCTTCGAAACCATTGATGTCCAACAGTGAAATTAAGAACGAAGACTCAAGAAGCTTTTCCAGTGATCAGACGATTGTCGAGCAAACGGTTCTAATAAGAGAATCGAGAAATGAAACGAACGTCGAGCCAGAGATTCCACAAGTATTGTTCAGTTTCGAATATTTAGACGTCAAGCCGAAACCCATTTTCAGCTACGGCCTTCGTAATCCTGAAGACACGGCAAAATGGTACGCGTTGGAGAAACTTTTGACTGGAATGGCTGACGATCCACAAAACATTTTGCCGGCTCATGTCACAAATTTTCGTCCGATAGGTTACACGGAAGAAAAACCATTGGACTTGAGCTGCAATCCATTTGGAATAAATTTGTTTGAAACCGTTCCAGAAACTGAGTGGCAGGTTATAGAATCTTGGTTACAGTCATTGGAAAACACATTAACTTGAATAAAATACATTAGCTTTCTTCTTCTCCCATTTAAAATTTTTTGAAAATAGTTTTCGTCTTGGCTACTCTCTAGATACAGGAAAAATGTCGTCGTGCGCGTACTGCCACATCAGATTCAAGCAGCACTACGAGATCCACGAGTCGATGCTCGTTCCGTTCCGACTGGATTGTTGCAAGAGACTGGTTCACGCCACTTGCTTACTGTTTCACAAGAATCAACCGTGCCAGTTTTGTAAACGGTCGCACTCGGAAAGAGACTTGCTGTTGGCTTCGGAAAGACCGGTCACCAAGATGCCTGCAGAGTACTGGAACAAGGAACTTGAAAATTATTGGCGTTTCAGAATGACTTGGGTCTTGTGAAAATTGTGTGTCTTTTGCGAAACGTCCGACGAGTAGAAAAAACAAGAAGAGCCTGTCGATCCGGGCTCTTCTTGTTTTTTTTACGACGATTTATTTAACAAGCTTGGGGAAACACAAAAAGTCTTGAGTCACACGCTTTATTATTGTCGTACAATGTTCATCCACGATCGAGTCATTTCGAAATGTGTGTCTTTTAAAAAACAAGAACTCACACAGTAATAAAGAAGCTTGTTGGACACGAAACCAGCCGTGTGGAACAAGAACTCACACAGTAGTAAAGAAGCTTGTTGGACACGAAACCAGCCGTGTGGAACAAGAACTCACACAGTAGTAAAGAAGCTTGTTGGACATGAACCAGCAATGCGAAACGAGAACCAGTAATAAAGAAGCATGTTGGACATGAACCAGCAATGCGGAAACGAGAACCAGTAATAAAGAAGCATGTTGGACACGAACCAGCCATGCGGAAACGAGAACCAGTAATAAAGAAGCATGTTGGACACGAACCAGCCGTGTGGAACAAAACTCATGAAAGAAACTCGTTGGTCATGAACAAGCAATGTGGAACTCGAACCCAGTAATAAAGAAGCTTGTTGAACATGAACCAGCAATGTGGAACAAGAACCCAGTAATAAAGAAGCTTGTTGGACACGAACCAGCCGTGTGGAACAAAACTCATAAAAGAAACTTGTTGGACATGCCGTGTGAAACAAAACTCATGTCATCAAGAGAAAAAGCTTGTTGGACGAAAAGCTTTTCTCAATATTGGTTTATAAAGCGACGTAAAAAAATGGCCTCGAGCCGTGGCCGCAAAGCCAGACCCGAGGCCATTTTTCTACCCACTTTCATTTATTTTGTGAAAGTGGAAAGACAAAATATATATTTTTCAAAGATCTTCTAAGCTGTCGCTCCATGAATCCACGTCCATTTCATCGTCACTGGACCATGGACAATGACAGATGTTTTTGGTCGACTGTGGCTCTGGATATATATCGAGAAACGCCAAGTCCATCGAAGTTATCGGCGTGTCACAGTGCGGACACTGCCGATTTCCATCGTTCACCCAAGACTTGATGCACATGTGGTGAAACTTGTGCTCGCATATCCAGAGCACGAACGGTTCACAAAACGACTTGCATTTGCCTCGAACGAACGGAATATCGCATGTCATGCAAGCCGGCTCCGGTTCGTCGATTGATCTCAGTTCATTTTCCACGTCTTCTGGCGGCACAGGTGGAAAATCAAGCTTTAGAAGCTCGTATTCCATAGACGCAAAGTCCGCAGAACATTTCGGACAACATTTGTTTTCGCCTCTGTATATATTGAATAGCATGAGACAATATGTATGGAAATAATGTCCACACGACAACAAATAAGGACGAGAATTCACAATTTTCTTGTGACAGCAATCGCAAATTTTAAAAGAACAAGAAGAAGACATGTTGACAGCACGAATTCAAAAATTCAGAATGAGCAACAAATGGCCGACACTTGTTTAAATATAAATGATTCCGGAAATCTGAAATTAGAAGATAAAACGGCTTGTTCGAATCTTTGAAATGAAACGGATGTGGTCGTTTCCGGTTTCCGGTCGAACATTTTTAAATTGCGCGGCGTGAACGTTTCCGGTTTCCGGTCGATTATCTTTACAGTGCAGGCGTTTCCGGTTTCCGGTTGCATTTCCTGTTGTACAAGTTCGAACATTGGGAATTGCAAAGCGCTCGTGTCTCTTGATTTCCGTTGATATTTGGGTCGAATTGATAAAGTCAGCCTAAATAAAGGAATACGAAGTGGACCAACTGTCTCGATCGGACCTAGGCAGGAAATCCGTCAGACAGCCAGGATTCTTCAACAACGTTCGCTTGTCGAGCCATCCGACAATCAGTTTGTACCGAGCCAAGCGTTCATGAATAAAGTGGAACACTCGTCTTGATCTAACAAGCTGGCTTCGCGTCTTCATGGTGTCGTTTCGGAATTGATTCGTTCCCAGTCGACTGTCATTCCAATGATTGGAAGCGCTGAGACTTGGTCAGTTTGGAATTGGTCTCGTCCGATTCTATACAACTTGTTGAGCCGAATCTTGTTCTATGTCCGAGCAACACAATCGGCCTGAAGCATGCCAAGCGTATCTTGATTCATGAATAAAGTGGAACACTCGTCTTGATCGAAGAAGCTGGCTTCATAGGTGTCGTTTCGGAATTGATCGCGTGTTGGAATAAAGAGTCTCGCACGACACATTGCGACTCGTTTGACGGTCCTGTAGACAAACGAGCTGATCTCTTGCCGTTCGACTCGAGCCACTTGTCTCACGAATAAAGTGATACAAAGTCTGGATTGGACTGCCAGCTGAAGACCACTCGAGTCATTGGAATTTGTTCGCTTGGACTGTCTTGATGGGAACCCGAAGCCAATCCTGAGACTCGTGCCAAGAGGGAAAAGAAAACGATCGATCGAGAATAAAGACATCCCATTTCAAGACGCGGAATATGACACTCTTTATTCTTGAGACATTCTCAGTTTGGATGAAGCGCTTTGCGTGTACAACTAGAACGAAAGAGATGACGTCATAGATCACGTGATGGGTGACGTCACTCGTTTATGAAATGACGTTGGTTTTGTGGCCATCTGGATCGGGTCCGAAATCGAATTTAAAATAAAAGTCCAGCTGAAAAAAATATCAGTGGCGTATTCCATTATTAGTAGGCAATATGAGATACTTTATGAGAAATTCTCAGTTTGGATGATGCGCTTTGCGTGTACGATTAGAACGTAAGGGATGACGTCATTGGGTGACACCACTCGTTTATAAAATGACGTTGGTTTGTGGCCATCTGGATCGGGCCCAAAGTCGTATTTAAAATAAAGCTGTAGCTAAAAAGAAATTCAGTGGCAGCTACCATTGAAAGATATTTGAAAATAGAACTAGGACATACAACAAGACAAGAGAATTGGAAACATAAAGAATATTGGAACAAGAAAAGAGAAGTATTGGAACGAGAAAAGAAAATAGTATACAAGTAAAAAAAAAAAAAAATTTTTTTTTTTACTTGTATACTATTTTCTTTTCTCGTTCCAATATTCTCCTTAGTTCTAGTTCTCAGTTCTATTGTCTTGTTTTATTACAATTCTTCTGACACGTCTTTCGTACTTGATTCTCTGCTTATTCTACACGTCCATTGAAGAACTATTCTCATCTATAGGATTGTATTCGTTCTGGCGAAAGCAACGGATTCTGGAAATGGTCTTCCGAAACAAAGCTTGGGCGTACGGTGGCCATTGTAAATGTTCTTGACGCTTCGTCCGCTGACGAGCAACTGGTGTCTCTTGATTCTTGCTGAGAGAATCGTCACGTGTAATCTTTAGCACAAGCGCTTCTTCCAAAACAGCATTCGAGTTCCGTTTTCTAAAGCTTGGGCATACGGTGGTCTCTGTAAATGTTCTTCACGCTTCGTTCGCTGACGAGCGACTGTTGTCTCTTGATTCTTGCTGAGCCTCAGCACTAGCGCTTCTTCCGAAACAAAGCTTGGGTGGCCCTCTGTAAATGTTCTTGAAGCTTCGTCCGCTGACGAGCAACTGGTGTCTCTTGATTCTTGCTGAGAGACGTGTAATCTTTAGCACAAGTGCTTCTTCCGAAATAGCGTTCCGTTTTTCCAAAGCTTGGGCATACGGTGGCCTATGTAAATGTTCTTCAGGCTTCGTCCGCCGACTGGTGTCTCTTGATTCTTGCTGAGCCTCAGCTCAAGCGCTTCTTCCGAAACAGCATTCGAGTTCCATTTTCTAATGCTTGGGCATACGGTGGCCTGTGTAAATGGTCTTCACGCTTCGTCCGCTGACGAGCGACTCGTGTCTCTTGATTCTTGCTGAGAGTCCACCGTTTGAAGAAGCTTGTGATCTGGTATGCTCGTTGGTCGTATCGTGGTCCTTGCAAACGTCCACGTGTGTCTTTATTCTTGTCGCGCTCGTTTCATTTTCCCAAAAATCTGGGTGGCCATCTTAAACGAGTTTCGTTTATGGACGACTTGATCGTTTCGATTGACACGTTCTCCACCACACGGTTTCAATTGAATCAGTGGCACAAGGAACGTGAGGAGTTTTACACAGAAGCTTGTTTCCGAATTCCTGGATATTCTGAAACTGTTTGTACGACGCCTTTATTGTTCCGACGCGGCTCACGAATAAAGTAGCAGAATCTTGAGAACTGGTCCCAACTGATCGTGTGGCCAAGAAGCGCAATTCTTTCACGAATGACATGAATCGAGTCTGTGAAGAAACCAGTCGAACGTCTTCTTTTGGCATTGAGAAATTAAATGAACGTGTCCCATTCTTGGTTAATTGTGCGTCGTAAAAAATTCGCAGAGAGCGCACACGAGTGCAACTCTCTGCGAATTTTTTACCCCTTTAATTTCTAAGGCTAAAGGGCTAACCTTTCAAGGCACGTTCTTAGATTTTCAGCAGTTCGTCAATCGTTGCCTTGGGAAAATAAAACACGGCTGGCAATATGTTTCGAAGATAACTGACTGTCCACGGCTCGTCACTGGCGATGCTGGACTCCCAGCCATCGTCTCCTTTCAGATATTTTTGGTACAAGTGGTCCTTTAAGAATTCGTCCAAATCTTTGATGGGAACGACGAATTTTCGACCGTCGTTTGTCTTTGGCATTTCGAAAAAACTCAAGCCGGACACGACTGAGATCTTGTCTCCGTCGAATGTGCTCGTGAATTCTAATTCACCAGCAACAGTTTCGCCGGCTTCTTGAATCAGCTTGATTCTTGCCACAAAATTCACGTTCACTGACATGTTCTAAACGGAGAAGAGAAAATAAAAACGATCTGAACGTGTTGAAAGCTGAGAAGAAAATGTGAGAAGCATCCGTTTCGACTCTTCCTTTTATACAGGACAAGCCGGAAGTTGTTATCAACATGAAGATCTTTGGCTCTTGTTTTCAACGTCGTACGCTAGAAAAGAAAACTTGTGACGATCGACGTTCCAAATTTAATGTTCGATTGTTCCTTTTTATACGAGACGAGTCTTTATCAACATGATTATCTTTGGCTCTTGTTTTCAACGGCGTACGTTAGAAAAGAAAAGAAAAAACTTGTTGTGACAATCGTTCCAAAATTGGTTCGTTGTGTGTCGTAAAAAAATCGCAGAGAGCAGCGCACATATGTGCTGCTCTCTGCGATTTTTTTACCCCTTTAATTTATTTTTTATTACGATGGCTAAAGGGCTAACCATTTCCACAGGCCGACTAGTCGAATTTTAAAAGTTCGTCAATGATGTGCTTTGGAAAATGTTGAACCAATGGAAGGTAGCATCGCAAATAGCTTAATGTCCATGGCTGATCGCTTGCAATTATTATTTCTTCTTGAAATAAATGTTCTTTTAAAAAGTTTCCAATTTCATTGAATGGTACAACGAATCTTTTCACGTCGTCGTCATTTGTCTTTGGCAGTTGGAAAGACGTCAATCCGGACAAGACCGATATCTTGGATCCGTCCACAACGCTAATGAATTGCAATTCACTGGCAACTGTTTCGCACTTGTCGTTTTGAATAGTCTTTAGTCTTGCAACGTAATTTGTACTGAAACTCATTTTCGTAAGAGAAGAAAACAATTCGCACGCTTTGAAAAACTGAGAAGCAATTGTGACACGTTTTGGTTCGACTCTTCCCTTTTATACATGACAAGCAGGAAGTCGTTATCAACATGAAAATCTTTGGATCTTGTTTTCAACGACAAACGCTTGTTGTGACAATTGTTTCAACGATTATCGTCGCATTAATTCGCTTTGAACGAACCTGTTGAAAACAAACACTTTGACCATAGCACAATGACATTTTTCCGATTCTATAATTTCCGTGTGCCAATTGCATTGCCATTTTCTGTAGTCTTCTTGATTCGCCAACACATTGAATTTCGGACAACCGTGGATTTCCAAATTGATATTTGGAATATTTAAAGCGTCCAATAGTTCTTTTTCGTTTCGACCGCCTTTATATGCCACGACATCTTTATTTGCGTTTTTCGTTTCGTTGTAAAACGATTCCACAATGTCTTCGAGCTCGTTCAATGGCTTGACGTCCCGTTCGTTAAAGTCGGGTCGAAATCTCAGTCCATGAATTCGTTTGCTGCCATATTTTGCAGTCCGCCAATCTTTCGGGCTCAGATAAATGTCACAAAGGTCGAATCGAAATCCGTACGGTACTGGATTTTCGATGGTGGCTTCAATCAGTCCGAGTTCTCGACACAAGAAATTTCCATCGTGTGCGAATCCGTCCATGTCCATGATCGCGCAAATTGTATCCATTGTTTAGTTTCCGTCGGCCTCTTTATTATACGATTAGCACGATTGCTGTGACACTGTTCGATAACCAAGACCACTGGGTTCAATGGTCCAGAGACTCGGTGGAACTGAAGCTCGAGTGAAATGCCGTGTCTTCTTAAACTCAAAGGTTCGAAATTTGAAATATGAAACATGAAACATATTTCATATTTTATCATTTCCGAATAAGGCGAAAGACACATCTGGTCAGATGAGCAACGGACTTGACAGGACGCACTCAACGCTTGTGAAATTTGTCTTTTTCCAAGTACGTGACATCTTGATTTCAGAATCTACAATCGTTCGCCTAGTTTTTATTTTACGTGATACAAGAAATACTCGTTCGGATTTAATTTGAATTTCACGTGTGTTTCGTTCCTTTCAAAGATCCGCATTTTCCGATGTGATCGAAATTCGAAAGGGTACCGGTGCTCACACATTTATTAGACCGACTGTCTTCCTCATGGTCTTTGAACTACGAAACGGCGGGCAACATCGTTTTCGTAGTCGCTCATGGTATGGTCGACTGACTCGTTTCGACAGACTCTTCTAAGCTGGGTCATACATACGCACACGCGATCCGTCTGACTGTTCGCGTTCGTACTGACATCGGAATTCTCTGTCTTTCGAATGACTGAGCAATTTTGAAGATTTCGTTTTACTGGTATTGTTGAACGCGGAAACGTTGGACCTGCCGTTCCTGGATACAATGTGACCAGCTAACGCCACAGATCGATCGCAAAATTTATAAACGACACGGCTGTCCGTATTCCTTTATTCGTGCGATTAGAAGAAAATCAAACGGGTACCGGTGCTCATGTAATTTCTAGACCGACTGTGTTGATCGTGGTTTTCAGACTACGGAACGGAATGCAATTTCCATTTCGTAGTCGTTCGTGTTATTGACAATGTTTGAAATCTTAGACGGATGTCCGATTAGACGGCTTGTGATCCATAGAAATCAAGTAGGAAAAATGATTCGCAAAGCCAGTGGAATCAACGGTCTTGAATGTACGCTTCCCAGGACTAGCTCATTCGATGGCTCGTAAATAAAGCGACTGAAATTCTTCAGAGAGCAAAGTTGACAGTCCTTCCGATAAGTTACTTGTGTTGTAAGATTCAAAGAAAAATTTTCATATTTTGTCTTTGCAATTCCCATTTGAAAGGCAGCCTATAAAAAGAAGACGCTCTTCATTCTCCATTCATTCGCTCTTTTGTTTCGACTCGATTGTTATTTCTAGACAGATCCTCACGTATAAAAGGAGACGTTCGATCGGATCCAGATCATTTGTGTTGTAGCTCTGGTTGCGACAACTTGTTCCCAGCTCTTTTCTTGCGACGACTTGTTTCCAGATTTTTTCTTGCGGCTACTTGTTCCCAGCTCTTGTTTTCTCTTCAAGATGTGGTTCGATCTGAAGCCATTCGTTGAAGATTCAACACTGACCGTGTCTTGTTTAATCGCACCGGATGGTAAATTGTACATCAGGCTCTACGATATTGCCAAGATCTTGAATTACAAGAATCTTTATGCAATCCAATACGGAGGCTGGAAAAAAGTTTCGGACATCCCGGGAATACCGTCGAATTTTTATTCCACGAGAATCATGAACTGTAGAATAATGGACGTGTCGAAAGCAATCCACAACTTGGTCATGACGACGAGATATTTTGAACGCGGTCAACGGCTGACTGAATTGTTCACCGTAGGCCACGTCCAAGTGTTTGGCTCGACTGATAGTATCGGACAAGCCTATAATAAAGGCTGTCCGTTGCTCGTAGCATGTAGCGAAAATCATCCTCGTGCTCAGCTGACATCTCAACTGATCGAACAATTTCGTGCTGCTCGGATTTATGAAAGACCTTGCCGGACTTTTCAGAACACGATGTATCAGATTCCTTTGGACCACATGTCGGATACAACATCAGTTCGAATGGATCCAACTCAGTCGCCAGCAAATTATTTGAACTTGCAAACGGAGAATCCGCCACCGGCATCAAATCTTTCGAATGAATCTGAGAATCCAACACCAGCACCGAGTCCTTGGAACGAAGCTGGGACGACGAGTCCTTGGAAAGAGAATCCAACGCCAGCAACGAGTCCTTGGAACGAGAATCCATCACCAGCAACGAGTCCTTGGAACGAGAATCCATCACCAGCACATTTGGACGAGACGATGGCTGTTCGTCACCAACCAACAGCTTGTTTTATTCCAACGGTTCCTTCGTCGAGTCCTATGGAACGTGGAACTCGATATTTTGATGCACCACTGGACTTTCAAAATGTCGAAAGAAAAGTCGTGAGAATCGAACTAGTCTTTAACAACGGAGACGTGGAATACTTTATTCCAAAAGCTTAAATGATTGCGAACGGCCTTCTCCTTTGGCCTGACAAAATAAAGGAGCTGAAAAATTGGCAGAGAGCTACGGCTCTCTGCCAATTTTTTAGGTCGATCGAATAGCCAAACATGAATCGACGTCTTACGTGTAGAAGAAAAATCAAGTCACATTTCATATTTCACATTCCGTATCCGACTCGAGTATAAAAGCAAGTGGATCGTCTCTCTTGGATTCATTGGATCGACACGACATGGATCTCATTCCTCTAGTCTCTTCTGAGCTCTTGGCAACACGCAATCCACACCTGACCAAAGAAACAATCGTCCTGCGGATTTTCAAACGATTGGCGACCGACACGTTCAACATGTCTTGGTTCGATTTGTTGGAGACCGTAAGACAAGGAACGTGTCTCTTCGATTCCAGTCTTCACGAACTGTTGCAAGAAATTCAGAAAAAGCATCCCGACGAGTTCATCGAACGAATGTTGTCCAAGGATTTCGCAAAACCGACTGACGTTCTCAAGCTTGCCGGAATTCTTGCCAAGAATCCTTGCAAGCTCGTCTACGAACTGTTTGCCGTCGACAATCTAGTTGGTGGAACGGATCCGAAACGTTACGTGGACAATCTGAAATGGACTCTTGAAGATTATAAGCTGAGACATGTACGGGCCGTCAGAGAAATGTATCGGAACGGATGCGAATCTCCAGAGCAAGTCGAACGATTGATTCGAGACGTGTTCAACGAACATGAAGGAGAAATGAACCGAGCCAAAACGATCTATGTCGACATTGTCGGAGAATATTTGCACGACGTGATCGAATGGAAGAAACAAGAAGAAGCTGGGAAAAATAAGAAGTCGGCCGCCAACAGCAAACGAAGAAGAATTGTTGAAAGCAAGAAGCCTGAGGCTCTGGAAGAAATGGTTTTACCGACGCCAGTAATCGTAGAATCTTCTCACAGTGAATTCGAAGATGCCAAGAACGAATGTTGGACAGAAGAATAGACTGTTGGAAAATGATTCGAAAGAATAAAGTCTGAAAGAAAATAAGAACATACAAGTAAAAAAAAAAAAAATTTTTTTTTTTTTTTTTTAATTCTATTGCTTCTTTGGATTCAAGTTGTCGGATCTCTAAGCTTTCCCAAGTGTCATTCAGTCTTGCAAGGACCAATGCTTTATTATCACGTTTACGGCTTGCTGGTCTCAAATCATTTTCTGGTTCCATTAGACTCAACAAGTTGTCGTCGAATCTCCAAGCTTTTCCCAAGTGTCGTTTGTTCTTGAAAAGATTGTATACCAATACTTTATTATCCAGCTTGCTTTTCCAGACGCAACAAGTTCTCGGATTGCTTGTTTGAAATCATTTTCTGGCTCCGTCCATCGGATTCAACATCAAGTCGGATCTCTTCAGAGGGCAACAATTTCCAACTAGTATTCGTTTCTTGTGAAAGGCCCAGGCTTGTCTAAATTATTCTCTTGCTCAGTCCATTGGTCTCGACAAATTGTCGTCGAGCAGCACAAGAATTTCTTCCCAGGCGACATTCGTTCTCAAAGGACCAATCACTTTATTATTTGACATTGTGCATGATCTTTGTGACCCGAGATTACATTCCAAATTGTTCAGGCTTCCAGCTTCATTTCCCAGGATGCGTTTCGGAAAGCCGCGAATCACTTGGACCAGAACGTTTTTGTTCAATGGCCCACTGGACGAACAACTTGGTCTTCTTTGTTCAATGGTTTTGCTTGAGGACATCATGTGAATCTTGACGACAACCCAACGAGACGTTGAACCAAAACTTGGTCTTCTTTATTCAATGGTTTCGCTTGAGGGCATCCTCTGAATCTTGACGACAACCCAACGAGACGTTGAACCAAAACTTGGTCTTCTTTATTCAATGGTTTCGCTTGAGGACATCCTGTGAATCTTGACGAGAGGCCAGAACTTGGTCTTCTCAATTCGATGGCTTAGCTTGAGGGTATCCTGTGAATCTTGACGTGGGACCAGAACTTGGCCTTCTTAATTCAATGGTTTCGCTTGATGAGATCCCGTGAATGTCAACGAGACGAACGGATCGTTGAACCAGAACTTGGTCTTCTTTATTCAATGGTTTCGCTGAAGGGCATCCTGTGAATCTCGATGCGAAACCAGAACTTGGTCTCCTTTATTCAAAGGACGAGATGCCTGGTCCGTTTGCAAATTGGCCATCACTCTACGAATCGATCGAAAGGACGCCTGAAGCCGTCGACCGTAAACTTGTGAAATGACGTGCTTGGATCCATTCGAAATGACACGTGGAACCATCGTTGTGACCACTGGTAATTGAAACAGTTGGACGTACTAAGTCATCGAGCAAAACGGAAACGCGTCCAGAAACTCATGGCCAGTTCGAATGGCCTGGATCGCTCACGAAAAGAAACGATGGGAACGGATCTGGAATCGATCGGCCAGATCACTTGATCTTTGGAATGCTTTGCGTTTCCAGAAGATGCTCGATTGCCATGCAAGACGCTGAATATCAGACTCTTTATTCTTGAGACATTCTCAGTTTGGATGAAACGCTTTGCGTGTTCGATTACAATCTAAGTGATGACGTCATTGATCACGTGATCGGTGACGTCACTAATGTAGTTGGTTTCTGGCCATCTGGTCCGGGCCCAAGTCGTGCTTAAACTAAAACTGAAGCTTAAAAAGAAAACCAGTGCCAGCTTCCACTTATTATAGCATATTTTATCATGTTAACAATATTAACAGTTTGTTCGATGGCTTGTTTGTGTTGTTTTTCTAGTTTTTCTGACATTAATTATTTAAAAGAGCCGACTAGTCTGTTTGTTGAGTGTTGATTTTGTTTGTTTTGTCTCTGAAGAATGTTGTGTGTGTTGTTGTGTGGTGTGGGTCCCCAGCAACTATTTCAGGTGTATATTAACATGCGTTTAACTGACTTGTTCCGTGTATTGCGTGTTGTTTTTTTGTGTGTTTGTGTCGTTTTATTATTTATAAGACATGACTATTATGTTTGTTGAGTCTTGATTATTGTAATATTGAACGTTTTGCTTGATGTGTATTGTGTGTGTAATAATAAAGCGTACTTAGTCCGTGTCGAGTGTATGTTTGGGAAAGATGTCTTATTTGGCGTACCGAGTTCGTTTGTGGGGCTGTAAGCAAGAGATCAACTGTCCCCATTGCTTTTTGCGCATAAAAGTTCGTGACTATCCTAAACATCGAGTGTGTTGCTTCGATCCGACTTTCGACGACCGAATTTCGTGTTCGTTTTGTGGTACGTACAGTTGGCCTCGTGGTAAAAAGGCATTGCAAGGCGACCATTTGAAGGCATGTCTTGACAATTTTATTCGTCAGAACGATGTGAAAAGAAGACGCCGCCGCCGAGTCCAGAAGCATGAGAAGCGTGAGCCTCATCATCAACAGCAGCAGCATCAGCAGCAGCAGGAGCGTGTGATTGAAATTTGCGAAGAATGCGAATCGTTCTATCGTAATCCGAGCCGGCATTCATTGATCGAATTGAACGAGTACATGAATCTACTGTGCGCGGACCTGAATACGGACGTGATTCCTGACTGGCTGGTGGTTGAACCTCGTGAAGAGCTCGTTTACGTGTTAGAGAACGAGCCATTTTTCTGCGCGAACGAGTCGTTGACGGAAGACGACCTGCTGGACTTGTTGAATACGACGTCGTTTGACGCTGCGAGTGGTTTGAAAGATGCATCGGAATGGATTCGTCGTTACATTCGTTTCGAATCCCGTTACCAATGGTTCCACGTTGTGGTTCGAGCGGGTAGCATGAACAGTTTTCTTCAGGAAATGCAAAATGCTCCGATGCACGTGCTTCCGTACTGGTGCACTTGCAACGCCGAGCACAAGCCGAATATGGATCCGCTGTACACGTATCACAGACACATGTTGGTGGTTACGAACAATTCTAAGACGTTTTTCAAGAAATGGGCCCGTGTTCAATTCTGTGGTCGTAAAGATTTGCACCAGAAGAAAGGTTACAAGAAAGCGATTGTGTCTAAGCTTCATTTCTTGAATACGATTTGCTACTTGAGCAGTAAGAAATCTCAATGCAAGACATCGTATGTGGAAAATTGCGAATCCGGCTATCACAGCAATCTGAACGTGCCGATGGTGCCCCACGCCGTGTTTTGGATGGCGTTGTTGATGAAAGGCACGCTGGACGTGTTTGTTGAGAAGACGACCAAGAATTGTGATGTCGGTTCGCTGGAAACGAAACGCTTGAAGCGCGTGAAAGATAGTTATATTTGGTACGGCAAAACTGAAGAATTTTGTACGCGTAATTGCGTGCCAAGATTTGATCCGTTGAATCAACGTATCGCTAAAGAGAAGCCGATCGTGAATTTGCGAGCGTACGTGATCGAAAAGGGCGGAGCGTTCGTTCGCTGGCTGAACGGCGTGTCGTATCCTTTGGAACCGTGCGATAAGATTGTGGAATCGATGACGACTCGGGAATTTGCAATTTACCATTTGAAAAATCAAGACAACACGCTGATGAATTTGAACCCGGACGGCGACTGGTTCAAAATGGGTTTTTCTCAGCACAGAACGTTGAACAAGCTTCAAGCCAGCAACGAAATCTTTGTGTCTAAGATGGAAAATTTGAAGAAGGATCTTGACCATGCGAATGAAATTGTGAAATTGAAAACGGAAGAAATCCAACGTTTGAACGAAACAAAAACGGAAGAAAATAAACGTTTGAACGAAATAATAAACTTGATGATTGCAAATTGTGCCAAATGTCGAGCAGATATTAGGATTCATTTGGAGAATCCAGAGTCGAAAAGACCAGAATAAAAAAATTTATATTTCATATTTTACGTATATATTGATATTTTCTACTAGGCGGATCTCATTCGGCTCCGTTGGACTCAAGTTGTCGGATCTCAAAGCCTTCTGCCAAGTGCTGAAGAATTTCACGTGGCTGTGTTGCTGTTCGTTCTTTCTTGTAACAGTTTTAATATCGATGGTTGTGTCTGAACGATTCGATCGACCTTCAGGATTGAAAGCGTTTTGCTTTTTGCTTGATAATTGATTCTGGACTATTGATTTGTGTTCGAACGTGCGTACTTACGGCCGTGGTAACTGAATGCGTCAGACAACGATATTAAAGGACGACTGATTGAACGCAATGGCTTATAGTTCATACAAATCTCGTTTACGGATCTGCAAGAAAGAGATAAACTGTCCACATTGTTTTGCAAGACTAAAAGTTCGTGAGTTTCCTAAACATCGAGTGGACTGCTTCGATCCGAGATTCAACGTCAAGACGTCGTGTTCGTTCTGTGGTACGTACAGTTGGCCTCGTGGACAAAAGAGTTTGCATGGCGATCATTTGAAGAAATGTCTTGACGATTTTATTTGCAAGAACATTGTCCGGAGACGTCGAGTGGTTCAGCAGCAGCAACGTGAAGTTCGAGTTTGCGAAGAATGCGAAGCATTTTACAATGATCCGAATCCACAGCATATTGAAAAGAACGTGACTACTGAACCAATGTGTATTGATTTCAAGTCCGAAATTCCAGACTGGTTGCTGGTGGAACCACGTAACTTGCTCGTGGATCTTTTCGACACGTTGCCCGAATCAGATGTTTTGGACTTGTTGAACACGACGAGCTTTCATGCGGACACTGGTTTGAAAGATGCTGGCGAATGGATCCGAAGATACTTGCGATTCAGAAACACGTACGCTTGGTGGCACCTGATTGTTCGAGCTGGTAGTTTTCAAAACTTTGTGGACCAAATGGCGGATGTGGAAATGTGTGTTCTGCCATATTGGTGCACGTGCAATGCCGAAGACAAGCCGAATTTCGATGTCCAGTATACGTATCATCGACACATGATCGTGGTCGCCCGTGATAGGAAAGAATTTGAAGATAATTGGAAACGGGTCACGTTCAAAGGAATCAAGAGCGAAAATCAAAAGAAAGGATATAAGAAAAAATTCAGGTCGACGACCCATTTTCTGTACACGCTTCGCTACTTGAGCACGGTGCATTCTCAATGCAAGACATCGTTCGTGATGAACGATTGCGATGCTGGTCGACACAGCAATTTGAACAATCCGGTTGTGCCACATGCTATGCAATGGCTGACACTGTTGGTGAGCGGAGAAACTCACGAGTACGTGAGAAGAGTCACAAAAAATTGTAGCGTTGGTTCCACTGAATCGAAACGATACAAAGTTACGGAAACATCACATACGTGGTTCGCGAATACTGAGGAATATTGCATTCGGAATTGCGTGCCTCGGTTCTGGCCGTTGGGTATGAGAATCGCCAAAGAGAAGCCCATCGAAAATTTGAGAGCGTACGTCGGAACGGATGGTGCACCGTTCGTACGTTGGATGAATGGCTTGTCGTATCCTTTGGAGAAATACCACGTGGACGAATCGATGTCGACTTTGGAATTTGCGAAACATCATATTGTGAACGACGACAATACGCTTATGAATCTGAACATCGATGGAGACTGGTTCAAGATGAGTTACGGTCAGCACAGAACGCTGAACAGCGTTCACGAGAATTGTCAAAAGTACGTTCTCAAGATACAAGAATTAAAGAAGGATCTTGAACACGAGCGTGAAATTGTGAAATCGATGACGGAAGAACTTGAACACGAGCGTGAAATTGTGAAATCGAAGACAGAAGAAAATGAACGACTGAAGAAGACAATAAGCTTGATGATTTCCAATGGTGCTAGATGTCGAGATGATCTTGACATTCATCTGGAGAATCCTGAGCCAAAAAGAATCAAGACGGAATTACTGTTTCATGAGCAAAGTGTGCGTGGGTCTGAACACGAAAGTCCAGATCAAGTCGAACAATTGAGTCGAGCCTTGAAGCAAGAAGAATAAATGAACGAATCCCAATCGATCTATCTCAATATTGTTGGGGACGTGGAAGAAAACAAGTAGAAACTGGAAAGAATAAGAAATCATCGGCCGCCAACAACAAATGAAAGAAGATTTGTCGAGAAGACTTAAGGTCTTGAAGAAACGGTTTCAGCCACCACCAGATTCTTTCCTTCGTGAATTTGAAGATGTCAAGAATGAAGGTCGGCAAGAAGAATAAGATCCTTGTAGAAAATGATTGGGAATAATAATAGTATACAAAAAAAAAAAAAAAAAAATTTTTTTTTTTTTTTTTTGTATATATACTTGTCTTCTACTAGACTTTTTTCTTATTCGTTCTTGGTCTCTCTTGGATTCAAGTGTTCTCCGCTTGTCTCAAACAGTTGGACTCAAAGTTGTCGTCGTCGGAACTCTAAGCTTTTTGCAAGTGTCAATTGTTCTTGCCCGGACCAATACTTTTATTCTCTGGCTGTGTTTGGCTCAACAAGTTTTTTTGTGTCTCCGTTGGATTTCAAAGTTGTCGTCGGATCTCTTTTTTGTTTTCTCGACTACCAAGACTTTCTTCCAAACGTTTCATGTGCAAGGACCAATTACTTTATTATTCCAGTTTAGCTGTCTCGAGTTGGATTCAACAATTTGTTCGGCTTGCTTGTTTCAATCATTCTCTGGCTCAAGTTGGGATTCCACAAGCTGTTCGTCTCGGATGTCCGAAAACATTCCGAGTGCGTAACAATTCCAAGTGGCCATTCGTTCTTGCTGGATAACCATCAAGCATCTTTATTATCATTTTTCGAATTGAGCAAACGTCTTGTGGTCTGGTACCTGATGATCGGAAAGTAGAATCGTTGTGACTTGTTTGGTTCAACGCTTTGTTTGTTCTTGCCTTTTACGACAACAAATATCAAGTCAAGTGAGAACGAACAATGTTTAATCGTCAGCTCGTTCTCGAGTTTCATTACAAGGCTCTACGATTTTACGACGACCGAGCCAAGGAATCGTTCGTCCAGTTCTTTTTGCAGATGCTGGAGACGTACAGTTCGATGGCACATTTTGTTTGTTTCGAGCCTCGTACGCCGTTGCTGTCGGATCTCTGTCCTCGTGCGAAAGCTTTGCTGGTGGTGACGTTTCCTATGAAGAATAATAAATATTATTTTCGCGGAAACGTGTCGATCGTGCCGTTGTATCCTTTCCGCGTGCGATTCAGACACACGGTGGTGTGCTGCGATCAAGGCTTCGAGCTGGTGAAGCGTCTGATTTCCTTGTCCGGGATCCGAATCGTCGGATTTCATCCGTCCGTGGTGGCGTACAAAAGATTTGCGGATCAGTTGATGAACGTGAAAGTGTACGGACCCGAGTCGTTCGATTCGTTCAGAAGACGGCTTGCTTCTTCTTGATTCTGAAGTGTTTCGAGACGCTTGCTGGATACGGAACTATTCGTCCGAGGAACTACTTGAATCAGAATCGCTTTCCGATTCTAGTTCTTCGCAAGTTTGAATTACGTTCTCGAGCATGAGATTCAAGATCTGTCTGAATTGATGAACCGTCTGTTGGACCGTTCTCTCTCGACACGTTCGCAAGAGCTCGTGCAGATGATCGATTTCAATTTGCTTCTGACGGATGAGCGCTTGTTGTTCGTTCACCATGTGTTGTAACAGTCTGACTTGAGTGGACGTTGCACGCATCGTTCCTTTATTGTAGTTCCATTTCAAGAACGAACGACTACGAAAACGGGGTTGTGTTCGTTTTCGTAGTCGGACAGGATACTGTAAGAATTTTGAAATGTTTAAATTTTTCTTTAATGTTTCGTATTTTCCGTTTAAACGTATATATATATAAAGTGTCACGTTGGCTTACGCTTGAGCATTTCGAACGTTGCGCCTTCGACTGCTATCCAGCTTCGACAAGATCGTTTCCATTGTGCCAAATACGATTGATGAGTCTTGGTAAAAAGCACTGGACTTTTCAAACATTCGAACGGTAAATGATTCGAGTACTCGAGTCGTCGACTGACGTCTTTATTGAACCAGCCCAAGAGATGACGGACTTTTAAATTGGTTTCGAGAAGCAAGTAGACGAGAAGTGCCAATTCTTCCGTCTCTCTTCGCTTGGTCACAATCGAACGGATCGTTTGCAGTTGTTGACGAGTGAATGCCATGGCCGACGTCTTGTTTTCTCACGTGGAAAAGAAACGACCGGACGTTTATCGACAAATTCTGAACGAGATTCGTCCACACTCGATTGGAGCTATTATCCGCCATTTCGGAGCACACTTGAAAAGATCCGTCCCGGATTTGAGCGTCTTCAATCGTGCTTCAGAAGACGATATTTCGAATTTGTGCTTGGCGTTTGTCAGAGCTTGTAGAAAACGTTTTCCTTGTCCTGGTGAAGCATTCGGCATTCAGTTGACGTGTCGAATCACCAAAGCCGACACACAAGGAACGCTGGACAGCAAGCATCTTGATTACACGAACGAAAGCAAGGAATTTAACGTTTCCAAAAATTTGAAATATGCACTCGATCTTTTCACCAACCAGACTCAAGTTTTCCAGTTGTCGATTCGACATCAATATGCAACGGCGTTTTTGAAACGGCCGAGAAATGATATTCCAGACGTGTGTTCTTTGGAACGTGGCATGCCGTTTAATAAAGGAAAAGATTTGCAGAACGGACGATTCGCTTACTTGTCAACGTTTCGTTTTATTCTCGTGGAAGACGAAAGGATTTTGTACCAATCGGCCAAGGACTTGACTGTTTTGTTGAAAAGAATCGACGACGTGATAGCCGTCTCCGATTTGAAATACGTGTTTCAGAAATGTGGAATTGTTTCACATTTTTTCAATCTGGTGACCGTGTTGCAAAGACAATTGTTTACGAATGGCGATTCGAAATTCGAACGAGACGTGATGACTATTTGCAAATATCAGTGTAGAACGGGTCAACCTCTTCCGTTGAATCGTGACGGTTTGGCCAAGAATCCGGAACGAACGCCGATCGAAGTTCTCAGTTTTGAAGCGCCCAAAAGGAATTACGCTCGTCTTTGTACGAAAACGCCTGTGCCACGACCTGAAGCTGTGAGACGGTCAGCCGATAAAATATTTTTCGGACAACAATTTAACGAAGGAACCGGTTACTGTTCTTTCGAATTGAGAAGCAAGTGATGAGTCGCCACGTGAGCTCTTCATCGAGTAGTGGAGAACGTGGTTCACCGCCACCAAGGAATCCATTCGAGAGATATCGTCCGAGTCAAGTTTATCATATCGACAGATCCACGGATCGAACGCGACCGTTGAGAATACGATTTCCACCACGACGTTCTATAGGTCCAGTTCAACAATCGAACGTGAGTACGACAAGGAGATATTTACCAACTTGGGACGAAGTTTTGATTGAAATTGAAGAACAAGAAATCGAACCTGGACCGGTGCAAAGCAATCAAGTCACAAGTTCGAACGAAGCGGCTGACATACAGCCTTGGCTAGACGTGGCTAACGAAGAAAGAATCCGAGAAGCACTAGAAGATTTACGAGATGCAAGAGAAGAACGTAGAAGATAAAGTTTATATTTTTTACAATTTCATATTTTGTATTCCAAGTATAAAAAGATCTCATTCCGTTCAACGGATTTCATACAGTCGCTGAACAATCAAGAGGTTGATGTTGCCTCAGTGGGAAGGTGCCGTTTCGTTCAATCGGCACACAAACGTTTCTGTAGAATCTTGTCGTTACGTTCTCTTTATTACAAAGACTTTTCGTTTCTCTGTGGAAAAGGACATTGCTCGAACTTTGCGCATCAACAGAAAGCCAGTCTCTTGGTTCGTAAAAACATTTGCAGTTCATCGTGTCAGAGTCGAATATGGAACCATCTTCACGCAAAAGGAATTGGAAAAGTTCGGACCTGTCGCCAGACGCGTGTCAGATGGAATCGTTGAAAGATTCATTCAAAAAACGTATGACCGACCAAACATGTTCTTCGTCGGACCCGTTTGGTTCTTCAAGAATCACAGCAAATTCTCAACAATTTCCTACGACTCTTTGTCTGATCGACTCGTCTCTGAAACAGATTCTGGAACATGCGGTCCTGTGTCGATTTGCCTTGGGCCAGCCTTATCAAAGCTTGCCGTACCATCGACA
The DNA here is from genome assembly GCA_037975125.1 of Latrodectus hesperus. NCBI lineage: Eukaryota > Metazoa > Arthropoda > Arachnida > Araneae > Theridiidae > Latrodectus > Latrodectus hesperus. The sequence goes on from CM075855.1 coordinate 17,038,557, forward strand.
ACGTTTGGTCAGTGATATTGCCGAATGGTTACAGGTCTCCTTGAACTTTCCAGACGATGCGCCGAAAGACGAACTGTTGGCTCTTCTCGATCGAAAGTCCAAGTGTGTTCCACGAAACTCGGCCGAATGGACAAAGATTTTGAATCAGTGGCTCCGACAAAACACGATAGACAAGAACGTGATAAAACGTCGAGACATTTATCGTTTACTGGCCATCGACGGATTCGATGGCAAGCATCCGAAAGATTACTTGTGTAACGTGTTGTCCGATTCTTTGAGAAAAGAACAAAGGGAACATGCACTGGCCGTTCGAACAATGTACGAGTGGATCGAAAATGACGAACGCATTTCTAGTTTGACTGGAACGGATTCTTATCGAGTCGTGTTTCTTTCTTTAGTCAGATTGTACACGCGACAGCTGGCCATGTTGGACGATCAAGTGAGAATGCAAGTGGAACGAGCGCGTCTCAACGTGGAAAGCGATTTGAACAGAAGCGCAGGTTATTACAAGGACGTGAAGAACGTGAATGAAGAATTGTTGAACGATTTGGGACAAGTGTACGTGAACAAGAATAAAGACTGGCAGTCTCAAGCAAACGAGCGATTGAATCGACTGTGCCATGGAACCGATTCCAAGGAAACGAGCTGAAAGAAAACGATTAGAAGGCCATGCGTGTGATTTGTGTCGAGCTTATTACGAGACGATTGGTCTTTCTGAAGAAGAACTGAAGAAAAGACTCAAGTCTGTCAGCCGTCACAGAGGACCCGAAAGACCAAAGACGCCGGAAAATTATTGGGAATTGGAATTTCCAGACGATGAAGAATGTGTTCGCCGTGGCTACTGTGATGCCGAACCAACACCGTACAAGTTTCAGCGAACAAACGTGTACGACAAACGTGTTGGCGAACGAAGAAACAGATATGAATAAATAAAAAAAATAAAAAAATAAATAAATAAATAAAAATTTTTTCTTTTTTTTATTATACTTGTCTTGTATAAAAGATCTCTTTCTTCTCGAACAGTCATCATTTTTCCGACAGTCCGGACCGAATCAACATGTTACGATCGTCCGTCATCATCTCAGCTAAAGATCAAGGACTGCGAATCACAAACCGTAGCCATTCCGAAATGAAACGCAAAACTCGTGTTGGTAAATATTGTGCGAATTCTTACGGACTGATTGTTAAAACGATCGATGATCGAGTTGCTCTCCTTCGTCGACGCGTTCCGTATTGCGTTCAAGACTACTACGTTCATCTTCACTATCAGAAATCGGCATCTTCTTCTTGTTGTTCTTTCAGCCAAGTCAAACAAGCATTTGAAAGCGACATTCTTCCCGGACTGGACGATCAAGACAAGTTGGATTATCAACGTTTCTTGACAGATTCGGAACCTTTTGAAGACGAGTATGATTTTCCGCACGGCCAAATGCAATCCGGTGAATCTCCCAGGCAAAATGTCAAATTTCGTTTGTTTCTTGTAGCCTATCGAGAATTCCGTGAAGAGTCTGGTTTCAGATTCAAGTTTACCAAAGACCAAGTCGATTCGTGTCCAGTTGTTCGACTCAGTTTTCGTGGATGTGACGGAAATGTTTACACTCAGCATTATTTTATTGTCGAGAAAGTTCGATCTCTTAAACGCGATCAGATGCACTTTGATGAGTTTGGATTAGCGACGCCAAAAGCTTCTCGAAAAGATGTGTTGAACAATGTAAAAACGTCTGAGTGGAACGACGACCGGCTCGTGTACCAAAGCATGCTCGTTCACGTTACGCAAGCCTATCAATTGCTGAGTCGACAGCAAGTGGTCAAGACGGATCTGAAACAATTCTTGTGTTGCGACGTGACCATCATCGAGAATCTTTTCAATAGAGATAATAATCACGAAGAAGAACGTCAGGAACCTGCAGCTTGTTCCGTTTCAACTGGACGAGCGACTTGTTTAAATGTTTTTCCAAATCTGGGTCGATTGGTCTCATGCCGTGGCGCAGCATGAGAAGATACGCTTCGTGCGAGTCACTCGGGTACGTGAAATGTTCGTCTTCCTTTTCCAAAGGAACGTGACAAGCGACGATTTTCGTGTTGGGCAAATTCCATTTCAAATCCAAATGAGTCGTGATCACAATGGTTCTGTAGCGATGGTCTTGAATTTCTTCTCCAAAATCTGGTTCCAAGCACAAGTACACAGGCAGACCATCGATACGAGACTGGAATCCGTCGAATCCTTTGGGCTGGAGCCAGTGCTTTGATTAGTTCTGGAAAGAATACCAAATTTCCAAACAAGATGGTGCAATGACGACTGTGCGTGGCTTTGCGCAATGCTTCGTATGGACTCAGAATCTTCTTTATTTTGCGAAATGAAAAAACGTATCGATTTGACACTAGTTTGCAACTTGAAAGGTGGTCTTTACCAAGACTCAGCTTTCCACTGGAAATTGTTCAAGCCATGAACGCTGATTTCGATGAAGACGAGTGTAACGTGTACATGGTGCCTAACGTTCAATCACAAGCGGAATGTGCCTTGGAATTTCTGAATCCACAGATGCAAATGGGCTGTTTTGTCATCGGAATCAAGCTATAGCCGAGTCAAGACATGCTGGTAGCCTTCTCCTTGTTCTATGACGAGATCGATTTCTTGCCGTATAAATGTCGTGATCTGACCAAGACCATGCGCGTCATTTACGATCTGTACGGATCCGAAGAATCGTTCCGTTGTTTCGATCGATTGCGAACCTTGTATCGGGAAGCGTTTCAAACGAAACGTGTCTTTGCTCTCACGTTAAAAGAGATGGTTTACTTGTCCGAAATCGAAACGGAACAGTTTGAACGCGTCGCTCTGGAGAAACAAGAAGAATGCTTGGTCACACAAGTGGTTTCTGGGGCCAATGGATCCATGGAACATTTGTACCTTGCACGAGTCGGCTGGCAAAGCGGAATGAACGTGGCCAATAGCTTTTGGAAAAGTTTGAATCCGATCGAGTTTGTAGCACATGCCATCACTGCCAACGAAGCTTTGAAAAAGACTGGAAACATTTCGGAACCTGCATATGGATATTCGAAAAGCGTTTACAATTTACAAGGTTTGCACGTGGACTATCTCGGTCGTCTGGTCGATGGAGATTTGGTTGTGGAAAAAGACGCGTTACAAATTTTGCATCATACGGACTTGATGTCTGAAGAGGCGTTCAAACATTTGGTCGAATCGTTTGTTGCGAATGAATTATTTTCAGTCGATTAGATTCACTGGCGTCCGTTCAAATTTTAGCTTCGATTCAATAAACAAGGATAATGGATGCTTCAAACCATGTTGATGATTTGCTCGACACTTTGGAACGAGAACAGTTGAATGAAAATCAAATCGGTCGGCTAACATTTCTTTCGAAGGTGTCAAGATTCAAGCTCATTGCACAAATGGTATCTCAACACGCTCCCAATGCTAAAATCAAGTTGGTTCAAGTTTCGCCTGGTGAATATCATCTCAGCTCGTGTCCATGGTCGTACGGAAATGAAGAAGGACCAGACACGTGTAGATGTCGTACTTACATTTTGAATCCGTCAAGGCTTTTCGTTCGAAGTGTAAGAAGCCAAGTTAAACTGTACGGTGGCAATGAATGGCACGATTGCAAATCTTGTCGATTGTACAATAGCATAGTAGACGAACCTTTGAATTCCATAGAACCATGTAGTGCATGTCCGAAATGAATCTAGTTCAAAGTTGGCATAATGTCCGTCGTAAAAAAATGGCGAAGCCGAAGCTCCGCCATTTTTCTACATTCCTTTTTTCAAATGGTCGAAAAAGAAGAAAACCATCGTGCTAAGAACTTATTGATTTCCATGAACAGATTGTCTACAGACTGGACAAGTCCTACTGAGATTCAGCCATTCCCGTATGCAAACGTCATGGAACACATGTTGACAGTTTTGCAAACGTTTGACGTATTCCATTCGTTCAAAGTCCAACAAACAAATTGGACAGGAATAATTGTGTGGATCCAGCGATCGCAAATAAAGTGTCATTACCAGACTCGATTCAATTTCATCTGACGGTAAATTGGATCTTTCTTCGATTACTTGGACGTCCTCATTTTCAGCTGGAGAATTTTCGAAAAGAGGTCGTCGAACTGGAGACGCTGTCGAACGAATCGGTGTTCGTGATCTATTTCTGCTAGGCCGTCTCGTCTGTCCGTTTACATTCAATCGCCGAATTCTGGAACGCCGGCTTGAATTGTGCGTGGCGATCATGACTTGAATCACATTTAAACTTCTATAAATTTCCATTTGGTTCTCGTCAATTATAGCTTGACGCTTAAGAATATCATTTAAAAGCTCAACAATACGTGAATTGTTTGTCATTTTGGCAAAATGATTCTGACTGTGAAAGCGTGCTGACTTATATATGCAAATCGACGCATGCGCAGTAAAGCTTTTGCGCATGCGTATTAGACATTTTGCACATGCGCTGTAGAATAGTGTGACTTTTTAAACTTTTCGTCTGTACAGTAAAATGTTTGGATCAGATAAAGAACGTGCAAAAATTTCTGATCTTCAAAGATAAATGAAGCGTTTCACGTGATCCTTGTTCACGACTGTAAAAGCGTGCAAATCGACGCATGCGCAGTAAAGCTTTTGCGCATGCGTATTAGACATTTTGCGCATGCGCAGTAGAATAATGTGACTTTTCAAACTTGTCGTTTGTACAGTAAAATCTTTGCATCAGAAAAAGAACGTGCAAAATTTCTGAGCTTCAAAGATAAAGGAAGCGTTTCACGTGATCCTTGTTCGCGTGCCAGACATCGAAAAGGACATTGTCGAATTGGCCAGACTCGTGCTCGAGTCAGAATAAAGAGGATAGATCATGGATCTCGAACGAGTCATCGATGACCTGTTGGACGAAGCTATCAAGTATAAACAGAGCGACTTGGTCACGTTGAGAACCATTCACATACGGATCGTGAGTCGAATCATGTCTCAACTTGGAATCAAGTGGTCACTCATGAGCGATTTGGTCGAGAATCACGTTCCAGTGCATCCTGAGATTGCTGAAGCGCTTTTGAGAATGTGCGGAGATGACGAAGAAGCCGAATCTCTATTGTCTCAAGACTTTGTGCGAACGGACAAGATTACCAAGTTCAAGTTTCTCAAGAATGCTGTGGCCGACATGGATTTCATGTGCGCAGTCGATGGACTCGTAAGACACGGTGGGCCAGTCTTTGACTGGAGACGATATGTCAACAATTTGAGATTTGCACTTGTTGGACCCAAAAGCGAATTTGATGATGAACCCAACAATGATTTGAAACGGTTGCACGTCCAGTGTGTAAGAAAACTACATGAAATGTCTGGCTCGTCTGTGTTGGTGTACCTCGTGATGAGAGAAATCTTCAAGGACGTGTGTGGCATCGATCTTCCCCAGATTGAAGGCGCAACGATGAATCCTGAACAAGCAGAAGAAATGAAAGGCTACTATTTATCGAATCTTGGCTTAGATAAAGTGAAACAGTTGGCCGTACTATTCAAATTATACGATGAACGGAAAAGAAAAGAGACGTCTTCCAATGACTCGACTCCAAGAAAACGATGCAAGAAAGAAAAAGCAGAAGCCGTTGTGAAATCTGTTGAACCAAGCGATGATGAAGAAATGGAAGACGGAGAAGAAAATGACAAAGCTGAAGTCACAAACGAATCAAACGGACGTGAGGAATAAATATGCTAGAAGAAAAATAATATACAAGTAAAAAAAAAAAAAAATTTTTTTTTTTTTTTTTACTTTAAATAATTTTAGACGGACACTTCTAGTTCATTGGCTTCTGATTTCGTCCTTGTTTTGTATTCAACCAGTATTAATGATTCTCGACATACGCTTCTATTTCGCCGGCTAATGATTTCGTCCTTGTTTTATATTCATCCAGTTGTAATGATTCTCGACGTATGCTTCTATTTCGCCGGCTTCTGATTTCGTCCTTGTTTTGTATTCAACCAGTTGTAATGATTCTCGACATACGCTTCTATTTCGCCGGCTAATGATTTCGTCCTTGTTTTATATTCATCCAGTTGTAATGATTCTCGACGTATGCTTCTAATTCGCCGGGTTCTGATTTCGTCCTTGTTTTGTATTCATCCAGTTGTAATGATTCTCGACGTATGCTTCTATTTCGCCGGCATATGATTTCGTCCTTGTTTTGTATTCAACCAGTTGTAATGTTCTCGACCTATGCTTCTGATTTCGTCCTTGCTTTGTATTCAACCAGTTGTAATGATTCTCGACGTACGCTTCTATTTCGCCGGCTTCTGATTTCGTTCTTCTTTTTATTTCTTTCCATTGGTTGCATAAACGCACTGGTTTCACTAAACGGACTTGACAAAACAAAATTCAAGATGGAGACGCTTCAAGATTTGATGTCGTTCATTTTGCGCCAAAATCAAACGATTGTGTTTGGTAACTTGACTCGGCACCTGCAAACGCTGTCCGATGCCATTCGATCTGTGCCTCAACTACAAGTGGCCATCATTTCTCCGCATTACTTGTTTCCAATGACTGAAGACAATCGGATCCGAATCGTAAAGTCTCTCAACACGCAATGCGATTTGCTTGTCCTCGTGGAGCCTGTTCCTTTCCAAGTTATCGACAAGCCAATGTGTGCTTCACGGTTTGTCGTGTTCACCAGTCACTTGTCTTTTACGACGAAATCCGAAGCGGTCTTCACGCACGTTTGTTACATGCATTCGACGAGTAGCTTGGCTCAACTTGCGCGGAATACGAGACAACTTTTAGATCTTCAAGACTCGTCCGTTCAGGCCAACAATGCCAAAGCCATTCAGGTCGATGCCGTCAACGTCGTTCTCTTTGGAAATCGGAACGATTCTTCGGAACTCGAGCAACGATCGTACGTGATAATGGACTTGACGACTCACTACGCTTCCATCATGAAGATGTACTTGTCTTTTCTGGATTCGTTCGAACGTCTGCTCGACAACATTTTACTCGTGGACAGATGGATGATATGTTTCTCCGAAAAGAACGGACGTCGAGCGTTCCATCAGTTTGTTCAAAACACATTGGATCGCTT